>JAQQSW010014565.1:0-12081 GCA_028646575.1 Pseudocheirus occidentalis | reverse complement strand
AGAACCAGAGGACAAAATAGAACTTGAAAGAATTTACTGATCACCTCTTGAAAAAGATCCCAAAAAGAAAATTCCTAGGAATGTTATAGCCAGGTTCCAGAGTTCCCAGATCAAGGAGAAAATGTTACAAGCTGCCAAGAAGAAACAATTTGAATACTGTGGAAACACAATAGGATAACACAGGATCTAGGAGCATCTACATTAATTGACCAAAGGGCCTGGAATGTGATATTCTGGAGATAAGGGAGCTAGGATTAAAACCAAGAATCACCTACCCAGCAAAATTGAGTATAACGTTTCAGGGGAAAATATGGTCATTCAATGAGGTGGGGGACTTTCAAGCATTCTTTAGGAAAAAACCAGAACTGAATAGAAAATTTGGCATTCAAACACAAGAAGCATGAGAAGGTAAACATGGAAAAAAACTCATAAGGAACTTATCAAAGCTGAACTATGTACATGCCAACACGGAAAAATGAGAAATGTACCTTATGAAACTTTTCTCAGTACGATTATAGGTGAAGGGAATATTAATGTGTGTGTATATATATATATATGTATGTATACACATATATCTATATAGGAGGTATTTATGCATATGAATACATGTGAGTGTGTGTATAAATATGTACATAGACAGAGGACACAAGATCAATTGAATAGGAAGGGATGATATTTTAAAGGTGAAATTAAGAGGTGGGAGAGGATTAGAAAGAGAAGAGACAGGGAGAGACAGAATGGGATTAATTATCTCATACAGAAGAGGGAAGGGATAACTGTTACAATGGAGGGGAAGAACAGGAAGGCAAAAGGAGAATGGGTCGACCTTACTCTAACTGAATTTGGCTTAAGGAAGGAATGACATACACTCTAAATTGAGTATCTTGCCCTACAGGAGAGTAGAGGGGAAGGAGATGAGACAGAGGATGATGGAGGGGAGGGCAGGTTGGGGTGGGAGGGTTGTTAGAATCACACACTTCTGTAAAGGGACAGGGACAAAGTAGAGAATAGAACAAGTGGAGGGAGGAATAGAAAGGAGGGAAATATCGTCAGCGTTTCACAATATGTCCTTTGTGGAGATGTTCTGCATAACTACACACGTACAGCCTGTATTGAATTGCTTGTCTTGCCAGTGGGAGTGGGTGACAAGGGAGGAAGGGAAAGAATCTAGAATTTAAAGTTCTAAAATGAAATGTTAATATATATATGTATAATATATTTTATATATATGTTATATTATATATAATATATATAATATATACATATAATATGTATATTATATATTATATATACATATATATGTATATTATATATGTTATTGTTATTATTTACATGCATCTGGGAAATAAGATATACAGGCACTGGGATAGGGAGATCCATCTTGCCTTACTGGAAAGTCAGAGAGGGGATGGAGGAGGATATAGGAGAGAGCAGATAGGGGGAGGGGATATACAGTGGGATCCCTGTTTTGGGGTGGTAGGTAGGGGAAGGACAGGGAGAAAATTTGTGACTCAAAATCTCGTGGAAATCAATGATGTAAACTAAAAATAAACAAAAGTTACTTTAAAAAAAAGAAACAGAAGGTATGAACCCCTGTTGCTGACATAACAAGAAGGGGTGGAACAGGGAGGAGCTAATATTATAATAATAAGAAAAGGAAAAACACAAGCTGGAGAGTCAGAACTTCTTGGAGCAATCTGCATGAAGGCTGAGGAGGAGAGGCCAGAAAGTGATTTCGATTTTGAGAACTGAGCTTCTGCTGAGACTTTTCTTCTGGGAACTTCTGCTGAGAGCTTCTGAGAACCAGGCTGAGGAGCTACCATGAGTGAGAGAGGAGGATCCCTGCTTGAGGGAACCTGTTCTGTTGTGAAGGCTTAGGAATGTGGGTGTTCATTGCATTAACCATGTGTACCAACTTCATGATTACTGGAATTACTTTGACTTTCTGGTTCTAGGACTCAGATTCCTGGTATTTGAATAAGGACTTGAGGTGGACTAAACACTGTGAGCTTCAATATGGAACAGGAACTGCATGGAGAACTGGACAAGGAACTGTCTGCCTTTGAACTCAGGTGGCAGTTGGTTGGATTCAGGCAGGAGCTGGGACCATGCAAAGGGAACCATGGAAGCTGAGAACCTGCTCTGAGTCAGTATGAAAAGACCTCTCCTTGGGTATTTAATGCTCACAGATGAGATTGTAACTTACTTGTGGCCTATGGGTGGATGGCCTTTGTACTTTCCACTACTTCTTAAGAGGTTACTGAGTAGTGACTGGTGATATTGTAACTTGATTGTAGCTCATGGGTGGAGGACTTTGACCTTGGTACTTTGTGTCAATTAAGAAGCCTTGCCTCCTTAAGAGTGATTGAATTAAGGATTTACTAAATGAAGCACTTACTAAATGAATGTTATCTTTCACTTAAAACTATGTGACCACTTTGTTGAAAAGTAGGTGGCCATTTTTGGTGATAAATTGTGAAGTTATTACATTCTGAATGCTGTACTTTGTTTTCTGTGAATATTTTGCTCTAATTTGTTGCTGAATAAATAGTTTGCTGTACTATGTAATCAGAACCTTGAAAGCTGTTCACAGCAGCAGTTCCCTGGAAATCTGCTTGTGCTTGGCTTTACAAGCAGCCAAGAAAATGAATGCAATAATAAAAGGTTTGGGGGGAAGTTGATCATGCCACATCTTATTTACTATGTTCTCTTCTAGGCCCTACATTTTAAGAAGGAAGCTACTAAGTTAGAGAGGAGGGAAAACAGCATAGGGAAGGTCCATAAGTACACAACATAGGGAAATCAGCTGAGACAGAACTGAGGATATTTAGCCTGGAGAAGAGAAGACTTGAGGTAAATATGAAAGGTGTCTATCATGTGAGAGAAGGATTGTTCTATTTGAAGACAAAACTGGGAGCACTGAATTGAAGCTGCAGAGGCAAGTTTCATGTAAGTGTAATCCCCCACCATCTCCATCTCAATATCTCACCCCTCCCAGAATTACAGGGTCAGGGAAGGAGAATGGGGCAGTGAATTCCAATTGCCCCTTGGAAAGCTGAGAAGAGGAATGTGCTTCTCAACTACCTAACCTTGAATTAAAAGGCTCAATGAAGTCAGAAACCAAGAGGATTAAAAAGAAGCGAGCTTTTAGGGGTAAGAAATAAGAGAAAGAGTCAGTACCTCCCCTAGCCTGCCCTTGCCCGTACCCTTACCATGAAATTGATTAATTATACCAAGAAACAGGTACAGAGTCAAGTAAGCTACCAGGGGCTAAATGGCAAAGCACTAGCCGTCAAGAGCATGAGATCCAATGTACATTTTCAGACTGAGCCAACATCAGTGTGTTGATTTATTTTGCTTGATTATACTTATTTGTTACAAAAGAAGGTTTCTTTTTGTGGAGAGTGATAGGGAGTGGTTAGTGGGTAGTGGTAAAAGTAAAAAAGAGCAACAATACAAAATTAAAATATTCGTAAGAAAACCAAAAGAAGTTCAGAAGAGGATACCAAAAGCACCATTTTTTTTGCAGAGCTCAATTAAACATATACTTTAAAATAATATAATAGAAGTTCACAGTTTCATATGCAATCCTATTTTTGTTATCTCTATAATTAAATATTCATAGGTTGGATTATTTTATTATTGTAGACTTCATAATAACAATAACAACAAAAATGTGGGATGCAGAACTGAATGCAATAGCCAGGCAGACTACAATGGAACAATAAGCTCCTTGATCCTGGACTCATTTCCTGAAGCCAGAGTTCTTATTCAAATTTTAGGGGTTGTAACTTCAGTTAAACCCTCAGATCTAAGTCCCTCCTCCATCTCATTGGAAAGGAGGCTTTTCTTACCCAAAACAAAGATTTCACATTTCAAGATTGCTTTGGTCAATCTCTAATGACCAGATCTATGACAAAGAAAATGTAGCACGACATACTTTTAAGTTTAATTTACATTATTAACATTTTCTCCTTCATGTTCTTAAGTCTAGATAATCAATTTAAAAAAATAAATCAAGCCTTAGTTTGTAACATTTGCTGATTTCTGGTGTGTAAATGTTCACAGGGGAAATTTAATAATAGACTCTTACACACACAATGTGGTCTTAAAACACCCTGTAGTTATGACCTGGTGTCAAAGATAACTATGGAAAGTCCCTGTACTGGAAAGGGTCACAATCCATCAATAATTTAAGGTTGTTAGAGAGTTGTCTGGAGCACAGAGAATTTAAGTGACTTGCACAAGGTCACACAGGAAGTGTTAGAAGTAAAAGTTGAAACCAAGTCTTCCTGACTCTAAGTCCTCAACTATCTACACATTTTATGGCATACTGCCTCTCCAAGATTTCATATTTTTCCCCACTTAAATTTTACCTTCTAGAGTCTAGAAGGTAAAGGATCTATGTTGTTATGCACATTATTTCAATTGTCTAGACAATTGAAATAATGTGCATAACAACATAGCTCACCAAACTCTCAGTAATTTAGAAAACAACAATGGACCTAGGGAGCAACAACAACAAAATGGAGTATATGTCTCTCCCCACGGTGGTGTGGCAGAGAAATACTAGGACTGAATGTTGTATCCTCTTTCAAATGTGCTCACTATATTAGAGATGAAAGATAGGATGCCTAATTGTTTTTCCTTTACTTTTTTTCTCCCAAGGAATTATTTGACCGGAGGGCAGGCAGGTTTTACCAGAAATAACTGATATAAAAACAAAAGCTCAATCTAATATATTTTAATAAATAAATTTCATCTTAGCCAATTTGGTCCAGATTGTCCAAACACAATCTATTGCCTTTGCTATCCTTTCTAGCTTTGTGTCATCTGCAAACTTGATAAACAGGCTATTTTTCCCTTTGGCCATGACATTGACACATAACAGAATCCAGCATCTATCCCTGCAGCACTGCAGTGAAGTAGCTTATGTTCTTCAAAGTTGACATGATCTATTTTGAGGGTTCGTTCATATAACCAATTCCAAATCTACATACCCATACTACCCCTCTTTGACCATAATTCTTAGTGATTTCCACATAAATATCACAAGAGACTTTGTCAAGTACAGTGCTTTCCTAGAATATAGGTAAACTCTTCCTACAGGATTCTCCTGAATTACTGATATAAGAATCCTGTCAAAAAACGAAATGAACTTAATCTTACACAACCTGATCTTGATAAAACCATGCTTGGTCTTGGTTATCATCACCTCTTTTTCATTGGCCTACATTAAACATGGGGCAGCTAGGTGGTGCAGTGGATGGGGCACCAGTCTGGAATCGAAAAGATTCATCTTCATCAGTTCAGATATTGTTTCAGACACTTGCTAGCTGTATGACCCTAGGCACTAAAGTTACTTAACACTGTTTGCCTTGGTTTCCTCATCTGTTAAATGAGCTAGAGAAGGAAATGGCAAACTACTCCAATATCTTTGCCAATAAAACCCCAAGTGGAGAGTTCAACACAACACTAAACGTGACTTTAATAATGTTTTAGAATTTTGGCAAGATTTTGAAAGTTTGCTTGTCTAAAACCTTGATTTCTTTCTCTCCTTCTGAAAAAGAAATGTGCTCTTCTCCACTTTTGAGGAAACTCAAAACCAGCTCCATGGTTTTTCAAAGATCATTTACAGCTGCTCAGCAATTATATTGGCCTAGTCCACTGGCCTAGAATGTCATTTACTAAGCAAGCCTGTGACTTGAACTCTTAAGAGGATGCTTTCCAATACAGAGATAACACATGAATTTGCCTCCACCTACCTTTTGTTCCACCTCAAATTTATTTGCCTAGAAAGCCAGAGATGAACTTGGGAATTTCTCACTGTTAGCTTAGATATTTCCCTGAGTCAAAGGTCTATGTTCTCAGCTCCAGAAATAAGAAGAAAGACAATCTTAGCCTGGAGTCTTTTTATCTGACTTTTTTACTTGGTATGGCAGCAGTGAGTAGATGTCAGCCTACCCTTTCCATAGAGGAGTTTTGTTTTCTAGGCTTTACAGACTCAGTTAATAAGAGATGGGGAAACCTTGAAAAATATTTACCAGGAAACTGCTAGCAATGAGCAGCTAATCCTACACACTTACTAGCTTCCACAAATCAACAATGTTTGGGAAATTATGTACCAAGCAATTACCAAAAGATCAGTGAAAAATACATCAATTTAAGATGCCATGTTATGTTAGAAGTAAACCCATAATGAGCAACGTGATAACATCTCCAGACACTATGCTAAGAAATAAGACAGTGCTGCCCTCGTGGAGCCTACATTCTAATATGGGAGACAATATACAAATAACTAGTGCATACAGAGTGATTTCAGAATTGATGAAAGGTAACCTGAAAGGTGAAGGCACACATAGAGAGGAAAGTATAAAAGTTTCCTGCTGAAGATGAACTTTGAATCTTGAAGAAATCTACAGAAATAGGTGGAGGTAAGAGCAGTGTTCCAGGAACAGGGCAAAGCAAAGGCATAAAGATGAAAGATTTTTATAGACAGTTCCTCAGATAAAAGTCTCATATCTCAAATATATAAAGAACTTTATCAAATCTATAAGAATGAGTCATTCCCCAATTGATAAATGGTCGAAAGATATGAACAGTTTTCCAATGAAATCAAAACAATTTTTAGTCACATAAAAATGCTCTAGAGAAATGCAAATTAAAGCAATCTTGATATATCATTTTATGTCTATCAGATTGGCTAAAATGATTGAAGGGGGAAATCATAAGTATCAAAGGGAATATGGAAGAATTGGGCCACTAATTCACTACTGTTGGAACTGCAAACTGATCCAACCATTTTGAAGAGCAATCTGGAATTATACCCAAAGAGTTATTATATTCTTTGAACCAGTAATACCACTACCAAGTCTGTTTCTCAAGATGAGTAGGGGAAAAAAGAAAAGAACATATACGTTCTAAAATATTTATAGCAGCTCTCTTTGTGGTGATAAAGAAATGGAATTTGGAAAGATGTTTATCATTTGGGGAATAACTGAACAAGTTGTAGTATATGATCATGATGGACTACTAGTGGGCCATAAGAAATGATGAGTTCAATGATTTTAGAAAAACATGGATAGACTTGCATGAAATAATGAAGAATAAAGTGAGCAGAACCAAGAGAACATTGTACATATTAATAACAATATTATTTTAAGAACAACTTTGAGTGACTACATAATTTTGACTATTATAAATACCCAAATTAACTACAAAGGACATATGAAAGAAGAAAGAACTGATGAAGAGAAGTATGTATAGATGGTTTTATACATATTTGTGTCTAAAGGTAGCCATCTCCAAGGTTCTGAAAGGAGGGGTGAAGAACAAAAAAAGGGGGAAAAAGTTATATGATAATTTCATTATATATTTAAAAGGAATTGCAAGCCGTATAGATTTGCAGTTTCATATGAAGTCATTTTTTTCATTCTATTGTTTTATAGAAATGCTTGTTTTATTTAAGTTCAGAATAAAATTTAAGGGAAAAAAATAATGTGGTGTTCAAGGACTTGCCATTAGGCTTATGTAGCTAGATTGTAGAGTGAGTGAAATAGAGTAAGGTTTAAAAACACTGAAAAGGTAGCAAGGGGCCACATTAAAGTCCAAATAGAAGGATTTATATCTGATCCTAGAGATAATGAAGACTCACTGGAGATTATTGAAAAGAGGGGTCATGTGGTCAGGCATGCACTTTAGAAAAATCACCTTGGCAGCTGAGAATACAATAGAGTGGGAAGAGACTGAGGCAGGGAGGCCAATTAGGTTGTGTTCTTCAGTAGTCCAGGTGAGAAGCCATAAGGGGCTCAATTAGAGTTGTGGTTAGATGAGTAGAGAAGGAAATCTACTCAAGAGGTGCCATCAAAGTAGAAACAACAAGATTTGATGAAGCAACTGGGTATTTGGAGTGAGAATGAGGAGTAAAAGGTGGAAGTGAGATTTAAGGACTGGGTGACTGGGAGGATAGCAGTGCTCTCAAAAATAATGTGGAATTTAGGTGAAGGAGTTAGAGAGAAAGGTGGGCCCCATGTGTTGTAAGCATGTTTTTCCTCAACATGTGTGCCCAGGTCACCAATGTTTTACTACATGTTGTTATTGTTTAGTCATTTTTCAGTCATGTCCAGCTCTTTGTGACACCCCCCCTCCCCTTTTGAGGTTCTCTTGGCAAAGACATTGCAGTGGTTTGCCATTTCCTTCTCCAGCTCATTTTAGAGATGAAAAAACAAGGAAAACAGGGCTAATTAAGTGGGAGGGGCATCCAGCTAATTATGCACCTGAGGTCACATTTGAATTCAGGTCTTCCTCACTCCTGACCCAGCACTCTATTCACTGTGCCATCTAGCTGCCTTTTACTGCATGCATATTCCTCCAAATTTGCTTACATCATTCATTTTCTCCATATTTGCATTCCTCCACATGTGGCTATTTATGTTCACTATGTGTATTCCCTTCTAAAAATGTGCTTTGATCACTCATGTTCTCTATATGTAGGCTCCTCATTCATAATCCCTAAACATTCTTTCTCTCCCCAGTTGTGTGTATTCCCAGTGAGTTTGTATTTATAAGAACCTATGCCCCGCAGTCATGAGGAGAATGGTCTTTTGCTATTGTTCTTACTATGCTATTTTGATAAATGCCTTTGTTTTGAGCTAATTGGTTCCTAAGGCTTACCAAAAAAAAAAAGTAAGCACAGAAGTGAGAGCTTGTGAGCTTAGATTTTGTGTGGATATGAAGCTACAGTACCTTGAAGCCACCAGTATTGCTATCCTATGGTTCCATGTGTAAGCAGGGGATGCCTTATGTGTTACAGCTTTAGGAGAAAAAAATTATTGAGTGCTTGCTAGTCTACACAAGATAGTTCCAAAGATTGGTCAAAGTCTGCATAGAAAAACTGTATTGTCTATTGGGAAATTATTTTAATTCCTTCATGAGTAAGAGGAAAAGATGGGTAGAAAGTAAACCAAGAGGACTTTAAGAAAAGTTCCTTCCTCAATTATAATAAGGTTGTTAGAGATAAATAATGCTTCAGACTGTGACTCAGATGAGGAACACTGGTATCACCAGGACAGGAAAATCAACTGAGTCGGTCTGGCCCAAGCAAGGAAGTCTATTCAGACAGAGGAGAGCTAACTCCAGAGTAGATTCTTTCTTGTCTAATATTTCAATCCTGGGATTCATAGAGAAGAGATGGTACCTATCAAGTGTGGATGGAGAGGGTAAGCCTGAACCAACTACAAGCTCAGGCCTGGAGCTATAGGGAAGTAATTTCAAAGAAAAGTATCTCTCATGTAGACCATTACAACTGCCTCCTAACTTGGTTTCCCTGCTTTAAGTTTCTCTCAGCCATCCAGATGCCAAAGTGATATGCATCTGACCATAGCACTCTGCCCTTCAAAAAACTCCAATGGCTCCCTTAGCTGATGATGCCATGAAGAGAGCATTAGGCATGGAGTCAGGAAGTCACAAATTCAAATGTAGCCTCAGATACTTACTAGCTGTGCAACCCTGACCTAGCCACTTACTCTCTGCCTCAGTTTTGTCAACTGTAAAACTAAGGGTAATAATCACATTTATTTCTCAGAGCTGTTGTAAGGATCAGATGAGGTATTTGTAAAAAGCACTTAACACGGTGCCTGGTACATAGTAAGCCCCCTGTGAATGCTTATTCCCCTCCCCTTCTCACTTCTTTCCTTTAGGATGAAGTACAGATTCCTCTGCTTGATATTTAAAGCCTTCTACAATCTACCTTTCCAGTTACCATTTTATACATTATTTTCTTCACATACCATACTCTACATTCTCAACAAACTGGACTGTTCACAGCTCTTTGTATACAGAATTCTATTTCTGATCCCCATGCCTTTGCACAGGCTGAACCCTAGACCTAGTCTACCTGCCTCCTCAAAGTTCAAGTACCATTTCTATATAGGGCCTTTCATGGTCATTCCAGTTGCTAGTGAGTTGCTCAAAAAGAAATTGTTTCATATTTATTTGATATTGTCTATATGTATATGTATTATATTCTATTGTATTTATGCATATGAGTACTTATATGGGTACAACTATGTAGTGGAGTGGATAGAGTATTAAAACAGGAATCAGGAAGACCTGAGTTCATATCTGTCCCTAAACACCAGTTGTGTGACCCTGGGCAAATAACCTAAACTCAACCTGCTTCAGTTTCATCATTTGCAAAATAAGGATAATGATAATCCTTATTATAAGGTGTTGCTGAGGGGGAAATCCTATATAAATATATAAAGTGCTATAAAAATATTAGCTATCATTAACATTATTATTATTATCATGTCATTATTGTTATCCAATGGCTGTTGATTCATTTATTGGTTAGTAGTCCTTCAAGGAACCTCATATGATACAAGAAATCCTTTTAATATCTGAAAAAAAAATTTAAGCATGAAATATTTTCTTACTTTGCCAATATATTCTGTATATATACTTTAAAGATGTCATTTTTATTGATTAGGCTTCATATTGTATTGAAACTAAAGCGTAATTACAAAGAAAACTATAGGCTTCATTCTGTATCAATAACAGTTCTCATGAATCTCAATGACAAACGTAGTGAATCATGTTTTCTGAACGGAGAATTTTTACTTTATGTTTTTTTGCTTCTATTACTTAAACTGTCTATTTTTGTCTTTGCTTGTACGAGTTTCAGTTGCCACAGGGAATTTTCTTTCCAAACTCATTATATATTTATTTGTTCCTTACGAAAGCATTTTTCTTTCACTTTTAAAAATGAGGGGAGATGAAAAATTTGGAACAATTAAATTAAAATTTGGCTGTTGAAAATTTCAGATGATTATCTTTAACCATTTTTGAGTGTTCTCATGAAAAACAGTTTAAAGGATTTTTTTGGGGGGGAAACCAGCTTATATTGTGTTTATCAAAATGAATGATGCTGACAAAGTAGATATTATAGTACTTTTCCCTTCTGCACAAGGATTTTAGTTTCTAGTTTACAGCCAATAAATGAAGCAGGTAGTGTGCTATGTCATATTCATGAGCTTCAGCTGATTAACAGTGACAGGGGCAGAGCCTAACCAAGCCAAGATTTGAGGTAAACTGACTCTTACTACTTTGTATGCGTTGATTTAATTCTGCTTTTGTTAACTTTTATTTGGATTTCTGTTTGACTGGAGGAAAAAAAGTGGATTTCTAAATATCAGAGTTGTACTAAAAAATATTCAGCAATTTTTGTCATTGTTTCATGCCCTCCAAAAGGGTTCTATCCCCCAAAAGGGTTCCATACTCCACATCTTAGAAAATTCCTTAAACTATAATAAATTAGATTGGTTACTAGTAGGCCTAAGAGGTTTAACCTTTTTATCACGACCTTTTAAGCCTATAATCATCTTCAAACCTCTTGTCCTACAGTTGTAATCTTGAAGGACAGTCCAGTGGCATAGAGCGCTGGGCCTGGAGTCAGGAAAACCTGAGTTCAAATCCTCCCTCAGACACTTAGTAGCCATGTGATAGAAAGATAAAGTGAAACAGTGAAGAGGACAAGAACCTTACATTCTACTGGGCAAGCCAACACATAGATACAAAATAAATAAAATGTGTTTTAGGGAAGACGATACTCACATTTTGGGGAATCAAGAAAGGCTGCATGTAGAAAATGACATTTCAGCCAAGCCTTGAAGGGATCGAGGGGTTTATAAGAGGCATAGGGGAGGAGGGGATACATTCCAGGTGTGCAGGATGGACAGGACAAAAACAAGGAAATGAGATATGGAGTACTAATTATGGAAAATATAGAAGAAGGTCAGTCTTACTGGACCATAGAGGACATAGGGGGACTAATGTGTAATAAGGCTGGAAAAGTAGATTGAGGCCAGGCCATGAAAATCTTTCACTGACAACCAGTGGAGTTTATGTTTGTTCATAGAGGACATTAGAAGTCTTAAGTGGGGGGAGGGGGGCGGAGCCAAGATGGCGGCATAGAAGCAGCAAAGGACCACAGCTCCCACACAAACACGCTAAAAAACTCATAAAATGGGACGCTAAACAGATTTTCAGGCTCCAAAACTCTCCACAAGACAGAAAGCACAT
>JAQQSW010014564.1:0-12081 GCA_028646575.1 Pseudocheirus occidentalis | reverse complement strand
TTAGATAATGAGTAAAAAACCTGAGGACATCTGTAGATGAGAAGAATATATTGAAGATAAAAAAGTGATGTCAGCAGTCACTCCCTCTAACCTTCCACATCTCTCTTTGTTCTTCAAAAGTTCTGGTGTCTACAGGAAGACTTAATTTTGATTTATTATTCTCTACAGCTTTCTTGTAAGATGTGGAACTGAGGTGCAAAATCCCCAGGTGAAACAATAACTACCATAATATCAGTGAAAATATTTGATTAATTATAAAGCATTATTAATATCTAATGCATTATTAATAATACTAATAATATTGGTATTATTATTATTGTTATTGTTAAATTATTGTCAGAATTCATAGGCTTCTGATTCCCACTAGTCTTTGTATTGACCGAATCATGGTGCCTCTTTGCCATGTAATCAACAATTCCCTAGAAAAATATGCACTGCATATTACTTTATGACACTGAGACATCTCAGAGAAAAGCTATTAAGATTTTGTTTTGCTAAGAATTGCTTAATCTAAAAATCAACCCATATGTGGAATGGAGTATTTTCCTACAACAGTCAAAAGCATATTCTTAGGGAACCTATTTTATGACCCAACTTCATTGCTTGATAATATTAAAATAGGATTTCTTCAAAATTAAAACCGTTATAATGACTTTCCTTCCTTTATCAGTGTGTCCATAACTAGATTAGGATCTTGGTAGATAATTATTTGCCTGGAAAAAGCTGACATATTTTTAAGGAGACAAGAACTATAAGAGAGTAGCCAATCAAAACACAGAATACCGAAATAGCCAACTAGTGCCAGTTATATTACACAACCTATTTTAGATATAAAAATTCTGACAGCTTGCTCTTGTGACAAAGATGTTAACAAGAAAAGAAAATGGTACTAATTTAATCTATTCTTACAGTTCATTTTGAAATGAGACTAGCATGACACTAAGTTATAATAATAAATACGAAAGTAATTTCACAATTTTTCAGAGATGGCTGTTCACAGTCTTTTCAGATGCAAATTTGCCATCTTTTGCTCTGTGACAGTGATTTTTAGTGCATTACAGAGTTCTGAATTTTCTTATGTTTGATCTCCTAATTATATTGTGGGAATATACATAGACTAGGAGTATATGTTAGTCTATAATATACTTTTTCATGGGGTGGTGTGCCCACCTCCCAGATATAGCCTCTTTATGTATAAAAAAGAATATTTTGTCAACAAGATTCTTCAAATGACTTAAGTATTCTTCAGAGAAAAGGGGGAGAAATATATGTGGTACTAGACAGTCTTTGGTTAAGACACATAGAGAAGCAATGGACATGTAATAGAAGCCAACTCCTCAATACATCTCTAATTTCAATTTTTTTTTTCCTAGAGGGTGCTAGAAAATATATTCTTGGAAGAGAGATCTCTCTTGTTTTGAACTGAGACATTTGACTCCCAGTTAAATAGTTCACCTACTCTTGTGCATTTCTTGTTATATTCTACTCTGTAGAACTTCTCCAATTTCTGTTTACAGTTTTGCTTAGATGAATGGATTTGCTCACTGTTTGGTGTTTATGATAGATAGTCTTTTGTGTAACAAGAATTAATGGGAAAGGATAAGCTTCCAAGTGTAACCTGAGGGTCACTCTCCCTCTTAAGAGTGGTGAGGGAGAGGGCTTTCTTTTAAAAAATTTTTATTTAGTATATTATTTTCCCCCAGTTACATGTAAAAATTTTTAACATTAATTTATAAAATGTTGAATTCCAAATTCTCTTACATCCTCACTCCCACCCTCTCACCCTTCATTGAGAAGGCAAACAATTCAATACAGGTTACACATGTGTAGTCATGCAAAACACATCCACAATAGACATGCCATAAAAGAAAATATGGACAAAAAACCTCAAAGAAAAGAAAGTTTAAAAATGTATGCTTCAATCTTTATTCAGATACCATCATTTTTTTTCTCTGGCAACAGATGACATTTTTCATCATAAGTCCTTCAGCGTTGTCTTGGATTGTTGTATTGCTGAGAAGAGCTGTCATTCACAGCTGATAGATCATCTTAAAATATTGCTGTTACTTTGTACACAGTTCATTTCACTTTGCATCAGCCCATGCAAGTCTTTCCAGGTTTTTCTGAGTGCATCCTCCTCATCATTTAGTATAGTATACTATGGTATTGCGTATTATGTTATAGTATAGTATAGTATAGTATAGTATAGTATAGTATAGTATAGTATAGTATAGTATAGTATAGTATAGTATAGTGTAGTGTAGTATAGTATAGTTTAGTATAGATTAGTATGGTATGGTACAGTACAGTATGGTATGGTACGGTACGGTATGGCATAGTATATAGCATACTATAATATAGTATTCTATCATAATCACATACCACAACTTGTTTAGCCATTCCCCAATTGATGGGCATCCCTTCAACTTCTAATTCTTTATTCCCAGAACAGAACTGCTATACATATTTTTGTATACATAGGTTTTTTTTTCCTTTTTGTTTTTTATCTTCTTTGGGATATTGACCTAGTAGTGATATAGTTAGGTCTAAGGATTTGCATGGTTTTGTAACCCTTTGGGCATAGTTTGAAATTTGTCTACAGAATGGTAGAATCATTTCACAGCTGTAACCAATAGTGTATTAAAGCCTCTTATTCCCATGTTGCCTACCACATTTGTCATCTACCTTTTCTGTCCTATTAGTCAATCTAATAGGTACAAGGCAGTACCTCAGAATTGTTTTGATTTGCATTTCTCCAATAAATGATGAGTTATTTTTTCATATGGTTCTAGAAATCTTTGATCTTTTCATCTGAAAATGATCGTATGTTTTGATTATCAATTGGGGAATGGTTTTTATTTCTTATAAATTGGACTCAGTTTTTTATGTGTTTGAGAAATGAAGCCTTTATCAGAGAAACTTGCATCAAAATTCTTTTTCACAGTTACTATTGCTAACTGTATTTCCCTCCATGCTATTCCCCCACACCTGTTTATTCTATTTTCTCTTTCAGCCTCTCCCTCTTTAAAAGTATTTTGCTTCTTACTACCCCTCCCCCATCTGTCCTCCCTTTTCTTATGCCCTTCCCCTTCTACTTTACTGTAGAGTAAGAGATTTCTATTCCAACTGAGTGTGTATTTTATTCCCTCTTTGAGACAATTCTGATGAGAGTAAGGTTCATTCACTCCTTTTCACCTACACCTTATTCCCCTCCACTGTAAAATTTTTTTCTTGTATCTTTTAGGTGGGATAATTTACCCCAGTCTACCTTTCCCTTTCTCCCAATGCATTCTTTCCTCATCCCCCAGTCTTATTTTGCAGTTACCATGCCTTCATATTCAACTCTCACCTGTGCCCTCTGTCTAGATATACTCTTAACTACCCTAATAATGAGAAAGTTCTTAGGACTTACAAATATAATCTTCCCATTTAGCAATGTAAACAGATTAAGATTATTAAGTCTTTTATGATTTTTCTTTCCTGTTTACATTTTTATGCATTCCTTGAGTCTTGTATTTGAAAATCAAATTTTCTATTCAACTCTCAGCTTTTCATCAAGAATGCTAGGGTGGCTAGATGGCACAGTGAATAGCCCTGGAGTCAGGAGGACCTGAGTTCAAATCTGGCCTCAGACATTTAACACAAAACCTAGCCTGTGATCTTGGGAAAGTCACTTGACCTCAATTGCCTTCCAAAAAAGCAAAATAAAGAAAGAATGCTTGAAAATCCTATGTCTCATTGAATATTCATTTCCCTTCCCCCTCCCCACTTTGAATGATTAAGCTCTGTTTTGTTGGGTAGCGATTCTTGGTTGTTATCCTAGCTCTCTTGCCCTCTGGAATGTCACATTCTAAGGCCTCTGATACTTTCATGTAGAAGCTGTTAATTCTTGTGTTATCCTTACTATCACTCCACCACATTTGAATTGTTTCTTTCTGGCTGCTAGTGGTATTTTCTTCTTGACTGGAGAAATCTGGAATTTGGCTAGAGTATTACTGGCAATTTTCATTTTGGGATCCTGCAAAAGGAAGTGATCAGTGAATTCTTCAATTTGTATTTCACCCTCTGGTGCTAGAATATTAGGGTAATTTTTCCTAACAATTTTCTTTTTTGAAAAATCATGCCTAGGCTCTTTTTTTGATCATGGCTTTCAGGCTGTCCAATTGTTTTTTTTAAATTATCTCGCCTGAATTTATTTTCCATGTCAGTTGTTTTTCCAAAGAGATATTTCACATTGTCTTCTATTTTTTCATTCTTTTGGGTTGGTTTTATTGTTTCTTGATCTCCCATAAAGTCATTACCTTCCATTTGCTCCATTCTAATTTTTAAGGAATTGTTTTCTTTAGTGAGTTTTCAGACCCCTTTTGCATTTGATCAGTTCTGTTTTTTAAGACATTCTTATCCTTGTTTACTTTTTTGACCTCTTTTATTATTTGACCTACTCTGTTTTTAAGATGCTATTTTCTTCACTACTTTTTTTGTGTCTCCTTTAGCAAACTGTTGACACATTTTTCATTATTTTCTTGCATCACTCTCATTTCTCTATCCATTTTTTCCTCTATCTCTCTTACTTGATTTTCAAAATCCTATTTGAACTCTTATATGTACTGAGATGAATTCATATTTTTCTTGGAGGCTTTGGATGTAGGAGCTTTGCCTTTGTTGTCTTGAGTTTCTGTTTTGATCTTCTTTGCCAACAAAGTCATTTTCAATAGTAAAGAGTTTTTTTCTGTTATTTGCTCATTTCCCCAGTCTGTTAGTCGACCTTTAACTCTCTGTTAAAGTAGAGTTCTGATTTCAGAGTGGAGGCTGTATTGTTCTAGACTTTAGAGATTTTGTGCAGCTGTTTTCAGAGATGCTTCTTGTGACCTGTAAGTTTCAGTTCTTCCAAGATGGTATAATCTAAGGAAAAGTTTTTACTAATCTCCTGGCCTGTGCTCTGGTCTGTGAGCTACCACAAGCACTCTTTTCTGCCCTATAACTATGAAGAGAATTGTCTCTCCATTGTGACCTCAAGCTCTGTTATATTAGTTCTCTTTCTTGCCCTGGGACAGCCACTCAGGGTTGTGACTGGGATCTGAGTATGAACAAAACAACAGAGTCTTGCCTCAGTGCTAGCAAAACACCTCTGTAATCTCCCTTCTACTAGCTACTTGGTCTACTTACTGTTTGTGGGCTGAAAGCTCAGGAAGCAGCAGCTGATGCTCCCATTGCTGATTCAGTCATTCCCAAAGCCTGCTCCTGGTTTGCTGGGGCAAGGGCTGTGCTGGTACAGCCTGTGCTGGACTGAGCTCCACTCTCACCCAGGTACAATAGACCCTATGTGCTTACCTTCTTAGGTGTCTTTGGTATCTGTGGGATGAGAGGCCTAGAAACAGCAAGTGTTTCCAGTGATTCAGTCACTCTGAGCCTGTTCTAGGTTTGCTGGGGCATAGTTTGTGCTGGTATGGCCTGCTCTGGATTGCACTTCTCCATTATCATAGTGCAAAAGACCTTTCATGCCGACATTTAAGGATGTCTTGGGATGGAAATCTGTTTCACTCTGTCTTCTTGTGGGTTCTGTTGCTCTAAAATTTTTAAAGGTGTTTGGAGTGATTTGGGGGAGAGCTCAGGTGAGTCCCTGCCTTTTCTTTACCATCCTGGTTCTGCCTCAGTGATTTTCCTTATAAACTCGAACTTATATCCCCTATACCTGGGAAATTTGAGTGGAATGGACAGATAAAATTCTAACCTGATACCCTTCTTCAAACCTAGAGAGAATAGTACTCAGCCTTATGCTGCTCTTAGGCCTAACTTAACCTTTTATTCTCAGCTAGCTATCATGCTGATACTAGAAAGACCATCCTTGAATCCTCTTTCCATAGAGGAAGGCCATCTAGATAACATCTTACACAGTCTTAAATCATATTAGTTTTCTTGGCTGTCACATCAACATGAGTAACACATATTGAGCTTGTGTTTCATTGAAACTCCAAGATCTTTTGCAGGAAACAAAACAAAACTTTTTCGTAACCTTGTCTTGGTGGGGAGGGTTGATTTTCTTTTAAACCTCTCTCAGACTATATATTTATTGCTATTAAATTTGACATTATTTTATTGGTCTCAGTATTCTAGTTTTTCAAAATCTTTCTGGATCCTGTCTCTGTCATCTCAGTTATAGTCATTCCTCCTAACTTTCTGTCATCTGAAAAAGCATATTGATTTCCCTTGCCCGCTACTTAAGCTGGGGTCATATTTTGTGAAAAGTCATTATTCAAATTTGTCTAAGATGATTCTTTTTGAAAGTCCTTCCTTGAATATGATGAAATGTCATGGAAGAAGTTAGTTATAAATTCTTCAGTTAAAGTTCATTGTAACTCAGCATTGGTGGTTAGAGTCCCACAATTAAAGTAGGTGGTTTAAGAAGGACAAATAATTTTGTGGAATGTCAGAATGTTTCCTTTGCAAGTCAACAAGCATTGATTAAGCACATACTATATAGGATATAAGAAAGCTAAAAATAGATCTTGTCCTTAAGAAGGTCACCATCTAATTTCCATTGAGAAATAGGGGGGCAGCTAGGTGGTGCAGTGAATAGAGCGCCGGACCTGGAATCAGGAGGACCTGAGTTCAAACCCAGCCTCAGACACTTGACCCGCTAGCCTTGTGACTTTGGGCAAGTCACTTAACCCCAATTGCCCTCCAAAAAGCAAAAAAAAGAGAGAGAGAGAAATAGGGATGTTGGGGAGTATACAGTGGGATCACTGTTTTGGGGTGGTGGGTAGGGCAAAGATGGGGAGAAAATTTGTAACTCAAAATCTGGTGGAAATGAATGACGCAAACTTAAAAATAAACAAAAATTGATTAGAAAAAGAAAAAAGAAGTAAAAAAGAGAAATAGGGATGTTGCTGCTATTAAAACACATGAAAAATAATCAAAGTGAAGGGTAGCAGGAATCAGTCCATCTACACTTCAGCTATAACAGCCATAACATCAAGGCAGATAAAGACAGGACTTCAGCTCAAGCAGTGACATCTTGGCATGCTTATTTCCCTAATTTAATATAAACAAATCTATCAGGGGCTATAGTTCTACTCAAGCCTCTGTATTCCACCTAATATCCTCAATTACTCAGGGAAACAATACAATATGTTAATAAGTACACACTAGATGTGACATAATTACTAGGTCAGTGTGGATATTGCTTTGCTGAAGTGCTATTTTAAATAAGTAATTAAAATGCTGAAAATGTTTTAAAAATATTTGAGAGGTAATACAGAATTGTTCTTTCAAAAACAAGAAATCAGGTTCAAATTGCTCTAGGCTTTACAGCAGGAGGAAAATATTAAATTCTGCATCTTCTCAGGTGAAAATCACATTTTGCATTGTACTACTAGGTGCTACAATTACTGTAATTTAGAAAGGTCACTATTGTCATATGAGCAAACATTTTTGTTATTACTCTTTTTTTCTTAATATAGCAACATATGCTCTAGTAGACATATAAAGAAAATAGCCTTATATTAAAATTGTTTACCTGCTGTTTGGAGAAAGAAACTGTTGAAATTATATATAGAAAAGACCTCCTAGGTCACTTAACTCATCCCTAGCAAAGCAGAGACAGATTATTTCCTAACGTAGCATTTCCAGGGTTTCCACAAATAAGCCAACTATTCACACATCAAATTGAGTAAATTGTAGGAGGTAAAAATGAGGTCACTGTCTACCTGAGGAAAGGAAGAAGCATTACCGTCGTGGGCCAAGACGTCATTGAGATCTTTGAGAAAAGGGATAATACAGAATTAATTCTTTTTTTATCAAACCAAGGCAAAACCAGGTCATAGACCTGTCAGTTGTAGACATTAGGTCAAAGGAAACCAAAAGGAATTTTAATTAATAATGAAGACTTGGAGATACACAATAAGTATCCGGATAATGAGATCTCAAATTTAGGTGTCTGTAATCCTTGCAAATAGTAAGGGAATATTACTATTCTTTGGCAATAGATACAAACTGTAATAAGAAGACAGTGACAGATAATCATCTGACAGAACAACCAGCTTTTAATTTTCTATACAAATGGAAGATTAAAAAATTACAGAGATAATATTTCAGTCTCGTTCATTAATTTTGTCCTCCTTGATCTCATATAAAATTCTTTATAAAAACAACTAAGTCAGTCTTTGATTGATTTGGGTTTCACTCTCTATTATTTGATAGAGGTCCAAGGGACAGTAGAGGGAAGGTGAAAAAGAAGGAAAGAGCCTAAATAATTCACAAACTAGAACATTATTTCCTCAGAAACTGAGAGGTTCTTTCCTCTCTGCTGCCTTGCCTTCCTCCCCTCCTCTCTCTTTTCCTTTTCTCTTCCCCTCTCCTCTCCTTTCCTCCCCTCCTCTTCCTTCCCCTCCCCCGTCCCATCTCCTCTCCTGTCCTCCCTTACTCTCCTCTCTCCCTTCCCCTCCCCTCCCCTTTATTTCCCTTCCCTTCTCTGTTCCTCCTTTCCCCTGTTCTTTCCTCCTCTCTTCTTCTCTCTTCCCCTCTTCATTATTTAGTATGAAAATGGAAAAATGAAATCAGTTTCAGACAATGTATCCATGATGCATCTAGCTGTGATCAGACTAAACCAATAGGAGACAATGCCTCTGGCAAAGAGCAAACAGCTTCACTGAGGATAAATGGCTATGTTAACTTGGTGCCAAAACTAGAAAAATGTTGAAAGTAATGTAGAGAAACAAAAGGTCAAGAATAGCAAGGGAGAATTAATGAAAATGAGAAGGAAGGAAGCACTGCAGTATCACATCTGAAACAATACTGCAAAGGAATAATCATTAAAACAATTTGGCAAGAAATAGGCTTATCAGTGAAACATATTAGGCATATAGTATCCAGAAGCAAGCAAGCACAGTAAGCTAGGGTTTGTTAAGGCCAAATACCCCAGCTGTAAGGACAAGAATTCATGCCTTGGCAAAAATTGTTGTGAAAACTGGAAAGTAAGTCTGGCAGAAACTAGGTATATACCGACATCTTACACAATATAGAAGACAAGCTCCAAACAGGCATATTGTTTAGGCATAAATAGTGGCTTCATAGACAAATTAAAAGAATATGAAAGAAATTATCTGTTAAATCCATGGATAGGGAAAGAGTTCATGATCAAACAGAGATGATCACAGGAGACAGACAATTTTGATTACTTAAAATTTAAATTGTTGCACAAGTTAAACCAATGCAACTACAATTTGAAAAGTAGCAGGTAAATGAGGAAAAATACATTTGCAGCCAATTTCTCTGATAAAGTTCTCATTTCTAATGTTTATAAGGGAATTTTCCAAATTTATGAAAAAAAGTCATTTCTCACTTAATAAATGGTGAAGGAATATGAATAGACAGTTTTCTGAGGAAGAAACCCAAGCTATTAATAGTCATGTAAACAAAAAGGCTCTAAATCACAAATAAATAAATACAAATTAAAACAATTCTGAGGTATCACCTCACACTTATCAGATTGGCCAAGAGGACAGAAAAGGAAAATGACAAATAGTATAATAGACTGTGACAAAATAGGTACATTACTGCCCTATTAGAGGCAGCTAGGTTGTACAGTGAATAGTAGACTGGGACTGGAGCTAGGGAGACTCATCTTCCTTGAATTTAAACCAGGTTTCAAATACTGACTGTGACTCAGGACAAGCCACTTAACCCTGTTTACCTCAGTGTATTCACCTGCAAAATGAGCTGGAAAAGGAAATGGCAAACTACTCCAATATATTTGCCAAGAAAATCCCAAACGGAGGGTGGGGGGTAGCTAGGTGGTGCAGTGAATAGAATTAATAGGTCTAGGAGTCAGGAGAACCTGAATTCAAATGCAGCCTCAGACACTTAACACTTTCTAGCTGTGTGACCTTAGGCAAGTCACTTAACCCCAATTGCCCTGCCTTACCCCTCCAAAAAAACGACAAAAAAAAAGAAAATCCCAAATGGGGTCACTAAGAGTTGGATATGACTGAAAAGACTAAACAATGACAACAACAATGATTTCCAGTATCAAGAGCTATACAGAAAAGTAGATTCAGGGAATAAGGCTTCTTGTAGTCTATAAAAATGCTTACATAGAAAAGTGCCAACTTTCGAGTCCCAAGAGAGTACCATGCAAAGAGAACTTCATGAGGATTCTGTGAAGGGAGAAAGGACTTTCAGTAGCAGAAGTCATATGCCATCCCTTTCCCACACTTGTTCCTTAATTTTAAAAAATTATTTAATTAAATATTCCCCAATATATTAATAAAATTTTTACAATGACTTTTTAAAATTTTGAGTCAAAATTCTGTCTCTGTCTCTGTCTGTCTGTCTGTCTGTCTATCTGTCTCTCTTTCCCCATTCCCTACCTGCTCTGTGATGAGGCAAGTGCTTTGATTTCAATTATACATGTGAGGTCATGCAAAACATATTTCCACATTATCCATGTTGTAAAAGAAAACACAAAAAAATAAAAAAATTAAGCACATGCTTCAATGTGCACTCTCTCTAGAGGTGGATAGCATTTACATCATGGATCTTTGGAACTGTCTTGGATAATTATCTTGATCAGAGTAGGTAAGCCTCTTACACTTGATCTTCTTTACAATATTGCTGTTATTGTGTACGGTGTTCTATTTTTGCTCATATCACCTTTTATGAGGATTTTCAATAAGTCTTTCCAGCTTTATCTAAAGCCATCTCACTTATCATTTCTTATAGTACAAGAGTATGCCATCACAATCATGTGCCAGACCTTATTAAGCAATCCCTCAGTAGATGCACATCCCCTCAATTTCCAATACTTTGACACACAAATTTTTTTGTACAAATAAACCCTTTTCCCTTTTCTTTGATCTCTTTCATATACAGAGCTAGTAGTTGTATGCACAGGTTTATTTCTAAATTATTATCAAGGAACTGCCTCAAAGACCTATAAAATATGACTCTAAACAAATTTAAGAGCTCCAGAACACACAAAATTACAGAGTAACAAATCTCCCACTGAAGGCAGCTCGGCAGGCTGATGGGAAGGGGTTCATTGCAGAGCACTGGGAGCCCAGACAGCAGAGCATGAACCTGGGGGTGGCCAGAACAAACCATAGCCAGAGCTTTCAGGAAAGTGGATCACTGGAAGTTGTGGTGGTTTCCAGAATCATCAACCCATAAGAAACAAGGACTAAGTGAAAGGTCAGTGGAACTTGGCTAAATTTTGGGGATAGAGTCCAGCCACCTGCCTCCAGGGCAAGAAGGATCAGTGGGGGAGCCTTGTAGCCACCACTATGTGGTTGCTTCAGAGCTCCTGGCCTGCAGATTGCAGGACAGTCAAGCAATCATACAGAGATTAAGTGCTCTTGCCTTAACCAGCCTGGATCAGGATTGTGCTCTTGGGTGGTGGTCCTGAGGGGTGTGATCAGTGAGCCAAAGCTGGTGGGGTCTGCAGAGATGGCAGCCTCCTAATAGCCCTGGCAGCTGTGAAAACCTCAGCAATTTGGGACAAAGCTCTCCCCTGTGGAGACAGAGTTCTACTGAGCCCAAAAGTCAAGTAATTGACTGGCAACATGAGCAGGCAAAGGAAGCAAAGCAAGCACAGCAATCCAACTTTAGACTCCTTTTTGGGGGACAAAAAGGATCAAAGCATGGAACAGGAGGAAGACAACACAGTCAGAACTACCACACCAAAAGCTTCCAAGAAAAATGTAGATTGGTTACAAGCCATAGAACAGCTTAAAAAGGATTTTGAAAACCAAATAAGAGAAGTGGAGGAAAAATTGGGCAGAGAAATGAGAATGATGCAAGAAAATCATGGTAAAAGAGTCAACATCCTGATGGAAGAAAATAACACCTTAAAAATAGATGAACTCAAATGGCAAAAGAGGCCCAAAAAGCAATTGAGGAGAAAAATTCCTTAAAAAGCCAAATTTGCCAGATTGATTTGAAAAAGAATCTCAAGAGTTTTCTGAAGAGAATAATTCCTTCAGAATTAGAATGGAGCAAATGGAAGCAAACGACTTTATGAGAACTCAAGATGCTGTTAAATAGATACAAAAATAGAAGACAATGTGAAATATCTCCTTGAAAAAA
>JAQQSW010014563.1:0-12081 GCA_028646575.1 Pseudocheirus occidentalis | reverse complement strand
CTGGAAGCTCTCCCAGTATCTGGAAACTGACTGAGAACTGAGATGGAGTTTTCCTGAGACCAGAATCTGGTGAAGGCCACCCAGAAGGCCAATATTCCTTCTGGGTCCTAGGATCAGCTGAACTTCTGGAAGAATAAAGAAGCATGACCAGGATAAGACTTTGTTTGTTCATGGCCTGACTGATCCTTGAGTTCTAGACAAGAGAAGAGGGGAAGGGTTTGAGATGTGCTAGACCCTGTAAACTTCAGTGTGTGCCAGGGACTGCCCTGAGGACTGGACAAGGATCTGGGAGCTATCTTTGAGGATTGGGTGAGGACCTGGGAGCTGTCTGCTTCTGAATCCAGGTGACTGTTTGGTGGATTATGGAGGAAGCTGGGACCATGGAAAGGGATCCAGGGAATCAGAGAGACCACCCATAGTCAAGAGGAAGAAAAGGCCTCCCCTTGGATGAAACTGAGGTTTGCTGGACACCAAGGGGTGGAGGGTTTGTGTGGTTTTCAAATGACTGTACTAGTGATTAATGATACTTAGTCACTGGGAATCTAGATTAGACTGATTAACTTAATGGTTCCCCCATGAGTGGAAGTTTGATTATTGTATTATGAATTGACTGAATGATTAAGTAAGGAGGGTTTCCCCCTTAGGGAAACCAGATGATTATTTTTTTGTTCTTTGTTCTAAATATTGTGGCCAATTTAGTGAAAACTGCATTCTAATGTTAAGCTGTTATGAACACTATATTGTGCTTTTCTGTGATAAGAAGTCATATTGTAAATATTATATTGTGATATATTGTAAATGTTTGCCTTGATTAATAATGGAATAAAGAGAGTGTTCACTATATTGTGTAATCTGAACCTTAAAAACTGTTCACAGTAGCCTTCTTTTGGGAATCTGCTGGTACATGGCGTTACAGCTGGCAGGGCTGGTGTCTACAGATTACCCTGGTGGTGCTAAAGCATACCTGGGCTTGTGTTGTTAGTGCTTTCTGGTTCCACCCTCTTGGGCTTAGCCTCCATACTGCCTCAATCCCCCCTTCCTCAGTGACTCCCAACCCTGAGGCTGTTTCTACTAATTTAGGATTTTACTCTGTGTGGGACATTTATCTCTGGGTTTTCTGGGTGAGGGAGGGGGAATTGGAACAACTTAGGTTTTATTCTGCCATACTGACTCCTGGAAGTTCAGGTTTGCAATTTTTAAACATCCAGGCTGTGGGTTGCTGTCCCTGCCCCAGGCCCTGAATTTTCTCTTACCCAGCTCCAATGAACCTTTGTCGTATGGTGAGATAGCTGCAAATTGCCCTTGGGGTGGGTGAGTCTGCTGGCTGGGGCTCCTTCTCACTGTGCTGTAGTCTGCTCTCAGATCCATGCTGGTGCAACCCCTGTGTTCTCTGCATTGACTGGGCATTTTCCTGGGCTGGAAATCTGCCACACTCTGTCTCCCAGTGGGTTCTGTCATTCTAAAATCTGTTCAAATTCACTTTTTAAAGTTTAGTGACAGAATTCTTAGAGGAGCTTAGAAAAGTTACTGCTTCTTTTCTGCCATCTTGGTTCTGCCTCCAAGAGGAATGGGTATCGTATTTCTTACCTTCTCAGTTTGTGGAGGAAGTAGGAATGGAGGGAGAAAATTTGTAACTAAAAATAAAATAAAATAAATAAATAAATAAAAAACCACTGTGTTTAGTGAGATAGTGAGTTAATCAGGGATGTTTTTGTTGATTGTCTTGTGGCCCAGTTGTAGTTGTGTAACAGGTCTGTAGTAGAACCAGTCAGCAATTACATTATTTTTTCTAGCTTCCTTCAGTAGCATATGTGTAAGAGCAAAGGTAAAGGATGGTAGGAGTAATCCAAGGCTGAGGCTTGGCAAGGCAAGATCAGCAATATACTAATTGGGCAAAGAACTCAAGAGGAGAAGACAGTGTAGTGTAGAGCATCCTTTTTTAAAGTGTAAAGAACAGACTAAAGAAAGTTCAAAAGAAAACTCAGAGAAGCAAGAAAGGTTTGAAAGAAACAACAGATTTATAATATACTTTTTAAAAGGCAGGCTGTAGAGAGTGATGATTTCACATATAATTTTTTTTGTTTTGTTTCATAGATGGAAACTTTTTTTTAAAGTGATCATTAAATTCGGAATAAAAAAATGAAATTTAATTAAAAAAAAAAGATGCCAGGCATATGACTAAAAGTCTAGCAGTTCCTTTGTCTGGGACTGATTCAGCCACTAACTTAGAGGTGCACACTTTTATATCATCAAATAAGTCTTTGCACTGTATAAAACTACACTCTATACAACAAAACAACAACAACAACAAACTCTAGGGGTGGGTAAGTGGCACAGTGAATAGAGCGCCGGCCCTGGAGTCAGGAGGACCCAAGTTCAAATCTGGCCTCAGACACTAACACTTACTAGCCATGTGACCTTGGTCAAATCATTTAACCCCAATTGCCCAGCCTACCCCCCTCCAAAAAAAAGCAAAAAAAAAACCCAACTAAGACAAAACCCTTATGGTCTTCATAATATAGCACTTTGTTTCCAAATGTATTTAACTAAACTAACTAATAATAATGATAATTATTATCATTATTTTATAGCATTAGTACAACATTTTACAAACGTTTTATCCTCACAATTTTAGAAAGTATGTGGTATTGTTGTCTCTATTTTACAGATGAAAAGATTGAAACAGACAGAAGTTGAGCAATGTGCCGAGGGTCATGTGATTAGTAAGTATTGGAGACTATGCTTGAATTCACATCTCCCTAACTCTAGGTCCAGAGCGCTATCTACTGCACTGCCTAGGATAATTTAGGTATTTAAGTAATATGCCCTTCTTCATGAAAGTGCTCCATTTAGTTGTTACTTTAACATTTTCCCCCAAACCGGTCAACAGATACTTAATGCACATTAGAAGACAATATTTTTTACTTTTCTTTGAGAATATAAGTGACATCATCACTTTATTAATATCCTTTTAAGCTGAAGAGGAACTGAGGAGGCTGAAGAGGAAAGCCCCTCTCAGGACAGAGAGAATGATTTTGGTTTAAAAAACCTGGATGGAGTGATCTTGATTCTGGGAACCAGATGAAAGTTCTGATGAGTCCAAGGGCCAGCCAGAGCTGCCAAAAGACTGAGGAAGCATGATTGTCTTTAAGACTTTGTCTGTTTGTGGCTTTGTTAAGCCTTGTCTTCCCAGGAACAGAGACTGTGAAGGATTTGAGATGGACTGGACACTGTGAGCTCCAGTGTGGAGCAGGAACTACACAGAGAGCTGGAAAAGGACCTGGGAACTGTCTGCCTTTGAACCCAGGTGGCAATTTGGTGAATCCAGGTAGGATCTGGGACCATGGAAGGGGATCCAGGGAATCTGAGAAACCACCCTGAGTCAAGCTGAAAGAAGACTTTACTTGGACATTTTACACTGATTGAGAAATTGTAAATTTGCTAGTGACCTAGGGGTGGAGGGTCTGTGTATTTTCTATGATTGAACAGTGAATGATGAAGGATAACTGATTGACTAAATGATTGTACTTAGTGACTGATGACTGAATAAGTGACAGATTGAGTTAACTTAGTGTGCCCCATGAGTGGAGAACTTTGACTATTGTACTTTGTGTCCCTTGAGGAGGCAAACCTCCTTAAGGATGACTGAATGATTAAGATGATTGAATGATTGAGTTACTAAATGATTGTTCTATGTTCAAAACTTTGTGACCACTGTAGTGGGAACTACTTGGCCATTTTCTGTGATAAGTTGTTGTGAATGCTGTATTTTGATTATCCAGTAAGTTGTAATATTGTAAATACTATATTTTTATTTACTGTGAATGTTTTACTAATTTGTTATGGAATAATAGAGTGTTCACTATACTGTGTAATTAGAACCTTAAAACTGTTCACAGTAGCATTCTTCTGAAAAGTTGCTAGTGCTTGGTTTTATAGGAAGAAGTGCTCAAAATCACTTTTGATTAGAGAATTGTAAATTGAAACAACTCTGAAGTACCACCTTACACCCATCAGGTTGGCTAATATGACAAAAAAGAAAATGATAAATGTTGGAGAAGATGTGGGAAAATCGGGGCATTAATGTACTGCTGGTGGAATTGAGAAATGATTGAATCATTATGGAGAACAATTTGGAATTATACCCAAAAGGCAACCAAACTATTCATATCCTTTATCTAGCAAAGCCACTGCTAGGTCTATAGCCCAAAGATATCATAAAAAGGGAACAAGAGTCTATATCTGCAAAAATATTGATAACAGCCCTTTTCATGGGGGCATAATATTAGAAACTGAGGGGACATCTATCAACTGGGGAATGGCTGAACAAGTTATGGCATAGGAATATAAATGTATTATGCAATAAGAAATGATGAACAGCCAAATTTAAGAAAAGCCTGCAAAGACTTAAATAAATTGATACAAAGTAAAAAATCTATACAGTAGAACACTGTATAAAGTAACAGCAACACTGTGTGATAATTAACCATGAATGACTTAGCTCTTCTCAGCAACAATGTTCTAAGACAATTACAAAGGGCTAATAATGGAAAATTCTATCCACATCTAGATAAAGAACTAATGGACTCTAAACGCAGATAGAACCATACCTTTAAAACACTTTATTTTGGGTGTGTATATGTGTGTGTGTGTGTGTGTTTCCTTTTGGTTTGTTTCTTTCACAACTGTGACTAATATGGAAATGTGTTTTACTCATATGACTGCATATATGTGTCTATAGATATGTACATATATATATACATACATGTGTATACACATATACATACATATATGTGTATATATGTAAAACCTATATAAAATTGCTTACCATTTTAGGAAGAGGGGAAGAGAAAGGAGGAAGGAATAGGGGGAAAGAAATTTGGAACTCAAAATTCTCTAAAAATTGTCTTTACAAATAATTGAAAAAAAAGTAATATACAATTAAAAAAAGAAAGAAAGAATGCACCAACCACTTATTGAAAGATATCCCAAAATGAAAGCTTCCAGGAACATTACAGCCAAATTCCAGAGTTCTCATGTCAAGAAGAAAATATTACAAGCAGACAGAAAGAAACAAGTCTAATATTGTTTGATATGTAGTTGATATAGTCAAGATCACACAAGATTTAGTAGCTTCCATATTAAAGGAGCAGGGCAGCTAGTTAGGGCCTGGAGTGAGGAAGACTCTTCTTCCATAGTTCAAATCTCACCTCAGACACTTACCATCTGTGTGACCCTGGGTAAGTCATTTAATTCTGTTTACCTCAATTTCTTCATCTGTAAAAAGAGCTGGAGAAGGAAATGGCAAACCATTCCAATGTCTTTTCCAAGAAAAGCTCCAAAATGAGGTCAAGAAGAGTCAGAAAGGACTAAAAATGTCAGAACAATAACAAATATTAAGGCATACAGGGCATGGAATATGCTATCTAAGAAGGCAAAGGAGCTAGATTATAATGAAGAATAATCTACCCACAAAAATTTAGCATAATTGGGGGGGCACTATTTAATGGAACAGATGACTTTTAAGAATTCCTAATGAAAATACCAGAGCTGAATAGAAAATTTGACTTTCAAATACAAGACCCAAGAGAAGCATAAAAAGTATACACGAAAGAGAAATCATAAAGGGACTCAAAAAGAATTAAGCTATTTACATTCCTATATGGGAAGATGATACTTGTAACTCCAAAGAACTTTATCATTATTCAGAGCAGTTAGAAAAGGTATACATAGACAGAAGGCATTGATATGTGTTGACTATGACAGGATGATCTAAAAAAATGAAGGGATGAGACAGAGGAATGCACTGGGAGAAGGGAGAAGGTAAAGAAAGAATGGGGGAAATTATCTCACATAAAAGAGGCTTGCAAGGAAAAGCATTTACAATGGAGGGAGAAATGGGAATAGTGGTATTGGTCAATGCTTAAGCTTAATTCTCATACAAATTGGCTCAAAGTTAGAATAACATACACATTTTGTTGTGTATAAAAATTTGTCTTACCCAACAGGGAAGTAGGAGAGGAAAAGAAGAAAAGAGGGGGTGGGTCTAATAGAAGGGAGGCAAGAGTCAGAAACAAAACAGAATTCTGAGGAAGGACAGGGTAAAAAAAGAGATAGAGAAAAGGATAAAAAAGAAAAAAATTAGATAGAAGGAAATGCACATTTAGTAATCATAACTATGAATGTGAACCTGATGAACTCACTCACAAAATGGAAGTAGACAGGGGAATGGAATAGAAACCAGAACCCAATAATATGTTGTTAACAAGAGTAGCATTTGAAACAGAGAGACATACAGAGGTAAAATAAGGAGCTGGAGCAGAATCCATCATGCTTTGTTGTTGTTCAGTGATCTAGTCGCATCTGACTCTTCATGACCACATGCACCATATTGTCCATGGGGTTTTCTTGGCAAAGATCTTAGAGCAGTTTGCTATTTTCTTTTACAGTGGCAGAGGTTAAGTAACTTGACCAGCTAGTAAGTGTCTAAGGACAGATATGAACTCAGGTGTTCCTGACTCTGGCCCAAGGTTATATCCACTAAACTACCTATCTGCATCCTATGCTTCTATTGTGCTTCAAATGAGGTAAAAAAGATAGGGGCTACAATCATGATATCAGAAAAAAAAAATAAAAAACAGACCTGATTACAAAAGATAAACAGGGAATCTACATTTTGCTAAAAAGGTACCATAGACAATGAAGTAATATCAATTTTTACCAATTAATTAACCAATTAATACCAAATGGCATAGCAACAAAATTCTTAAAGGAAAAGTTAAATGAGTTACAAGAGGAAACAGTAGTGTGGGATCTCAACTTTCAAATGAAAAAATAGAAGGCAATGTGAAATATCTCATTGGAAAAACCACTGACCTGGAAAATAGTTGCAGGAGAGATAATTTTAAAATTATCGGACTACTTGAAAGCCATGATCAAAAAAGAAGAACCTAGACATAATCTTTCAAGAAATTATTAAGTAAAACTGCCTTTATATTCTAGAAGCAGAGGGTAAAGTAGAAATTGAATGAATTCACCAATCGCCTCTTGAAAAAGACCCCAAAAAGAAAGCTCCTAGGAATATTATAGCCAAATTCCAGAGTTTCCAAGTCAAGGAGAAAATACTGTAAGCTGTCAGGAAGAAACAATATGAGTATGGTGGAAACAGAATCAGGATAACACAAAACCTAGCAGCTTCTACATTAAGAGATCACAGGGCTTGGAATATGATATTCTGGAGATTAAAGGAGCTTGGACTAAAACCAAGAATCACCTACCCAGCAAAACTGAGTATAATATTTCAGGGGAAAATACAGATATTCAATGAAATAGAGGACTTGATGAAAAGACCAGATATTTGTAACTCATGGTATTTGTAACTCATGAGACTTTTCTCAGTATTAGGATAGTTGAAGGGTATATATACACATACACACACAGTTACACACCCATCTATACATATATATGTATAGATGGGTGCATGTATGTATATATATACATATATATGTTTGTGTGTGTATGTATATGTATGTATAGACAGAGGGCACAGAGTGAGTTGAATATGAAGGGATGACATCAAAAAAATAAAATTAAGAGGTGAGAGTGGAATATATTGGGAGAAGGAGAAGGGGAGAGATAGAATAGGGTAAATTATCTCACATAAAACAGGCAAGAGAAAGCTGTTACAATGGAGAGGAAGAACAGGGAGGTGAAAGGGAATGAGTCAGCCTTACTCTCATCGGATTTAACTTAAGGAAGGAATAACATACACACTCAATTTAAGTAGGGGGGGGAAGGTGTTGAGAGGGAGGATATAGAAGGGAGGGCAGATTGGGGGAGAGGATAGTCAGGCAAACACTTTTGAAAAGGGACAAGGTCAAAGGAGAAAATAGAATAGATGGGGGGTGAGATAGGATGGAGGGAAATATAGTTAGTCTTTCATGATATGACTACCATAGAAATGTTTTTAATAACTAAACATGTATAACATACATTGAATTGCTTGTCTTCTCAGTGGGGGCAGTTAAGGTGTGAAGAAGGGAAAGAATCTGGAATTCAATGTTTTAATAAGAAATGTTTAAAAACTTCTTTTTACATGCAAGTGGGAAATATGTTATACAGGCAATGGGGTATAGAAATACACCTTACTCTACGAGAAAGGGGGGAAGCAGGGTAATGGGTGGATATAAGAGAGGGTAGACTGGGGGAAGGGATATTCAATATACTTGAGCCATATTGGGGTGGGGGGTATGGGAGAGATTGAGAGAAAATTTGAAACTCAAAATCTTGTGGAAATGAATGTTGAAAACTAAAAATTAATTAATTAAAAATTAACACATTTTATTTTAATTTCCATGAAAAACATGAACAAGAGAAACAGAGAAAATTAATTGCGCATAAACATGAAATGGATGTATATACTTGGCTGGAACACTATTTTTCAAATGTATGTATTAACTAAAACACTTAAGATAGAAGGTTTTTTAGCCCACTCAAATGTTATTTTCCTCAGCAATGTATCATTGGGGTCTACTGAAGTGTGTCAACAACCAAAATGTAAAGTGGAATAGCATAATATCCCAAATTTTAGAGCAGAAGTGTCCAGTTAACTCCTTGAAGAAAATCTGCTGAGCAAGACAGTGGTCATACAGCTTAAGGACGATAAAGTCCAGGCAAGATATCATAGCCAGGCTGATAGATGTGGCAGAGACAGAATCCCCATGATGGAACTTCACACATATAGCACTCCACATAGCCACAAGAATGTGAAATGCTAGGGCCAAATCAAATCCAAGATGGAGGAATGGAATAAGGCAGTACTTGGCTAGGGATGTATACTCAATACGAGAGAAGAATTAGAGCTTCCAACCAAACTCTAGGTAACTACACCAGATCACTAGCCAAGCAAAAGCAGGCAAGGCAAACCACTGGTCTAGAACAGCAGAATAGTAAATCTGCATCCAGATGAGTATCCAACACAGTGGTTCTCAACCATCCTAATGTTGTGACCCTTTAATACTTATGTGGGTGTATCTGCATGTGGGCAGACTTGCTTGGAGATGGATAGAGGAGCGTTGTCTCGGTTCCTAAGACCATTGGAAATATGTGTTATCCGATGATCTTAGGTGACCCCCTGTGAGCCCTGTCGTTTGACCCCCAAAGGGGTCATAGCCCACAGGTTGAGAACAGATGAAATAGAACCATAGAGCAGGGTCATGCCAGCAAAGACATCTTTCAGGGAAGGGCTTGTCTATTTCCTAGGACTTTCTTATTTTTCTGCAGCTAGTACCATCCCAACAGCAGGTAGCCCAGGTTAATGAGAGAATTAAAAGGCATGGATAGAAAGTTAAGAAAGAACTGAACTGCAACCTCTGCACAATACTCAGAGACTACCTCAGCGAAGATATCATCAAAAAGCCCCCAGCAGATAGTAGAAATGCATAAACAGGCTGTAAGGATGCCTGGAAACACTCTGGTTTCACCCTACAAGTTAAGCTCTTAAATCCCTGAAGGAAGTTTCCTGAGAGCTGAGATGTACAGCTGAGAGCTGGACTCAACAAGGTATGTAGTTTTTTCTGTTTCCTTCGCTGCTGAAGTAAACAAATGGGGCAACCCTGAAGGTCCTAGACCTTCAGAAGGACTCTGCTAAGTAAGGGGACAGAGTTTAGCCTAGGGGCTGCTGAGCTCCCGGGAAAGCGGAGAAGAAGAGAAAAGGGGAGGTCCGTCCCACAATTAGCCAAAGTGGTTTCTACTGCAGCCTGGAAGGCAGGCCTCAAGGCCTCACCCTAAGACCAAGGGTCACCTCCACTGGTCTAGCTCTGCCTGGGAGGAGGGCCTATGAGGGGCAGTAGACCAAGGTTGTCAAGATGAATAGAATTTTATAAAAGTTAGATAGGATAGCCCTTTGGAGAAAAGTGAACAGAAATAGAAAGAAGTATATATTTTTCTCAGCTGTACAAAAAAATGACCATGAATTAAGGCATAAAAACCTTATAAATAATTGCAGAAAAGCTGAAATATTAAGTGCATATTTTTCAGATCATAAAGCAAAGTTTCCAATGAATTTTTAATCTAAGTAATATAATCCTAAAGAATGACTGGATCAAAGAACAAATCTCTGAAACAATCATTTCATTAAAGAGGATGACAAAAATGCAACATCACACCAAAATTTATGGGATGTAGGCAAAGTAGAACGTGTGGGAAAACTGATATCTCTAAATAGTAAAATCAATAAAATTCAAAGAACGGATATATGAATTGGGCATATAATTTTTTAAAAAACTAGGAAAAGAACACATTTAAAATCCCCAATTAAACACCAAATTAGAAACCCTAAAAATCAAAGAGAGATTAATAAAAATTGAAAGTAAAAAAAAAACAAGACTGAAATAATAAATGCAAGTAGGAACTGGTTTTATGGGAAAAAACAATGGAGCAGACAAAACATCAATTAATTTGATTTTGTTAAAAAAAAGATGAAAACCGAATTATTAGTAACAAAAGAGAAATGGGTAAATGCACCAATAATGAAGATGAAGTTAAAGCAATTAATTATTGTAACTATTTTCCTCAACTGCATGCCAATAATTCTGACAATTTAAATCAATGAATATTTACAAAAAATGTATAAATTGTTCCAGATTAACAGAACAGTAAATAGAATACTTAAATAACTATCTTACAAAAAGAAATTTAACAAGCAATCAGTGAGCTCCATAAGAAAAATCCTCAGGACCAGATGTATTCACAAATGAATTCTACCAAACATTTAGAGGACAATTAATTCCAATACTATAAAATCTATTATAGGTGGAGTCCTATCAAATTCCTCTTATGACACAAATATGGTGCTGATATCTGAACCAGAAAAAGCAAAAAAAGAGAAAGAAAATTATAGACCAATTTAACTAATGAATATTGAGCCAAATATTTTAAATAAAATACTAGCAAGGAGATTATAGTTAATATATCACAAATATCATATACTGTGACCAGGCAAGATTTATATCAAGAATGCAGGGCTAATGCAATATTAGGATACCAGCTTAACTGACCACATCAATGACAAAAACAACAAAAATCATGTGATTGTTCAAAAGATGCAGAAAAAGTTTTCTGCAAAATACAACAGACATTCCTATAAAAAACACTAGAAAGCATAGGAATAAATGATAAGCAGTATCTCTCTAAACCCATCGGCAAGCATTATCTAATGGAGATAAACTAGAAACCTTTTCATTAAGGTCAGGATTGAAGCAAGGATGCCCATTATCACCAAGGATGGTCATTATTAAATATTGTTCTAGAAATGACAGCTGTAGCAAAAAGACAAGAAAAATAAATTGAAGAAATTAGAATATGTAATGAGAAAAAAATTATCATTCTTTGAAGATGATATAATAGTAGACTTAGAGAATCCTAGAGAATCAACTAAAAGCAAGTTGAAATAATGAACAATTTCAGCAAAGTTGCAGGATATAAAATAAACTCACATAAATCACAGGCATTTTTATATACTACCACAAAGTATACCAGGAAGAGATAGAAAGAGAAATTCCATTAAAATAACAGTAGAAAAACCTGCCAAGACAGACCCAAAGGGAATTAGCTGTTCAACCCATGAAGTACAAAATCTTGCCTTCACAATAAACTCCCTGAAAGTTAGAATAAATGAAATAGAAGCCAATTACTCAATAATAACAGAAAATACTGAAATAGTAAAAAAAAAACCCTTAAAAATAAAAGAAAATGTAAAGTATCTCAAAGCAAAAACTGACCTAGAAAATAGGAAAGGTAAAAAAATAAGAATAATAGAACTATTTGAATATTATAACTTAAAATAAAACTGTTCATATCTCTTAGAACCAGAAGCCAAATAGCCATATTGGAAATAAGAAGAATCCACCAATCATCAGAAAGAAATTCCAAAATGAAAACTCCCGGGAATATTACAGCCCAAATCCAGAGTTTCCAGGTTTCACATACATACATACATACATACATACATACACACACATATATGTATATGTATATATATACGTATACGTATATATATATACACACATACACACACACACA
>JAQQSW010014562.1:0-12081 GCA_028646575.1 Pseudocheirus occidentalis | reverse complement strand
GAGAAAATGTGTAATTCAAAAAATGTAATGAAAATGAATAATGTAAAGAAGAAAACAAATAAAAACTAAATTTAAAAAAAAATTTAAAAAAAATAAAAAAAATAAAAATGAAAAAAAAAATATAAAGGAATTGAGGAAATACTATTATAGAATCTCAGATATGGAAATTACCTCAAAGGCCAATATCATTAAATTAGACCAATATTTGAACAGAGGTCTCTTCTACAATATTGCTGCAAAGTTATCGTGCAGTCTACACTGGAACACCTTTAATGAAGATAAAATCATTACCATAAAAGACAGTTTGTTATGCTTCTGGAAATTTCTACTTTAAGAAATGTTTCCTTATTTTGTAACTAATGTTTTCCTTTTTTCTATTTAGGATCTATATAATGTAGTAATGTTATTCCTGATGACCCAGGATTTTCTTTTCATTTACACAGCTGTCATCCAAGGTCACATAAGTGGACTATTACAATAGTTTCCTTTGCCTTTGCTTATATCCCCTATCCATTTCCTCTCACAACTACCATTGTGAGTTTACTTAAACACAGGTCTGACCATTTTACCACTTTGCTTAATAAACTTCTGTTGCTCCTGTTACATATAAGTACAAATAAAAATTCCCTTATTTGGTATTTGAAGTTTCCAGAGACTAGCACCAATCCATCTTTCAAGCTTATGTTTTATTTTTTAGAAACTCATTCTTTACATGTTGCCTTAATTTATTGTTTTAATTTCATCAAATATTTACCAATTAATATCACAATTAACTACTAATTTCTAAAGATGTGAGTGCCCAATCATCTCCCTCTCCCCACCATTCCCCTATTTCTTTGGTATTGATAAAGCAATTAATTTCATTTCAATTATACATGTTAATGAATGTAAAATATGTTTCAATATTAGTTGTGTTGTAAAAGAAAACATAAGCAAAATAAACAATAAAAATAAAGTTCTAAAAATACAATTCAATCTGAATCCAGAATTCATCAGGCATAGGTCTTTGGACATTAATATCATGGGTCCTTTGCAATTCTCTTGGATGATTGTCAAGATCAGAGTCACTAAATCTGACAGCTGATTGTTCTTACAATATTGTTCTTACAATGTTTTCCTGGTTCTGGTCATTTATCTTCACAAAAGTTTATGTCTTTTCAGGTTTTCTAAAACTGTCCTGCCTTTCATTTCTCATAGCATGAAAGTATTCCAACAAAATTATACGACAACTTGTTAACCATTCCCCAACTGATAGGCATGCCCTCCATTTCTATTTTTTATGAACAAAGAGCTTCAATAAATAATTTTGAACAGATGGGTCCTTTCCCCTTATCTTTAATCTCTTTGGGATACAGATCTAGCAGTTGCATTGCTGGGTCAAAGGGAAAGGACAGTTTATAGCCTTTTGATCATGTTTCCAAATTGTTATTCAGAATAATATTAGTTCACAATGCCATGACACAATGCATTAGGGCACTGGTCATCAACCTGTGGGTTGCAACACCTTTGTGGTCAAACGAACCTTTCACAGGGGTTACAGGACCTAAGACCATTGGAAAACATATATTTTGGATGGTCTTAAGATACTCCTCAATACGTCTCCAGGCAGGTCTGCCAACGTGCAGACAGGCCCACATATGACTATTAAAGAGTCACAACATTAGGAAGGTTGAGAAACACTGCATTAGTCTATCAATTTTTTCTTCATTCCCTCCAGCAATTGTCATATTTCTTTTCTATCATGTTAACCAATCTGATAGGTGTGAACTGGTATCTCAGTCATTTTAATTTGCATTTCTCTAATCATTAGTGATTTAGAGCATTTTTCCCATGACTTTGATTTCTTCTGAAATTTGCCTCTTCATATCTTTCAACCATTTATCAATTGGGGAATGATTTCTCTTTTTTCATAAATTTGGCTTAGTTCTACATGTATTTAAGAAATCAAGTCTCTAATCAGAGAAACTTACAACAAAATTTTCCTAATTTACCATTCTCTCTCTAATTTTGGCTATGTTGATTTTGTTTATAAAAAGACTTTTTAACTTAATATAATTAAAATTATCTATTTTGCTTCCCATAATTCCCTCTGTCTTATCATGAGCTCTTCCCTTATCCATAGATCTGACAGGTACACACTTCCATGATTTCCTAATTTCCTAACTCTTTATCTTCAAGTCATCTTTCCATTTTTACCTAATCTTGATGTACAGTGTGCAATGTTGAACTATGCTTACTTTTTTCCAAGGTTTTTTTTTCCAGTTTTCTCAAAACTTTTTGCTAAATTTTGGATTTTTACCAAAAGTTGGATCTTTGGATTTATTAAACACCACATTACAATGTAAGTTACTACTGGCTATTGTGTACCTAAACTATTCTACTGATCCACTATTCTATTTCTCAAGCACCAGTCAATTTTTTGATAATTAAAGTTTTGTAGTATAGATTGAAAACTGGAACTACCAAGCTACATTTCTTCACATTTTTTTTCTTTGATTCCCTTAATATTCTGGACTTTTTATTTTTCCAGTTCAATTTTGTTACTACATCTTCTAGCTCTGTAAAATAATTCTTGTATAGTTTTATTGGTATGGCCCCAACTATGTAAATGAACTTTTGGAAAATTCTCATTTTTATTGTATTTGGTCAGTCAATATAATTGTTTCTCTGATTTGTTCTTTGAGTCACTCATTCTTTAGCATTGAAATATTGAGTTTTCAATTAGCTTTCAATCTATGCTTCCTTGGTCCTTTAATAAATGAAATTTTATTTCATCATATTCTGAAAAGGTTGCATTTAATATTTCTGTTTTAGATTTTGAGGTTCTCCTGCCCTACTACATGGCCATTTAAAAGCTAGTATGATGCATAAGTGAGAAATAATATATTTCTTTTCTACTCCTATTTTAGTTTTCTAATCAATTCTATATTATCTAATTTTTCTTTTTTGTATTCATTTATTTATTTTCTTGTTTACATCTTGAATTTCCATGAGATTTTGATTGGAAAATTTTCTCCCCTTCTTTCCCCTACCCAACACCTCAAAACAGCCATCCCACTATATAATCCCTTCCCCACTCTGCTCTCTCCTATGTTTTACCCCTCACCCCTCTGACTTTCCTGTAGGGCAGAATGGGGCTCCCTACCACAGTGCCTGATTATCTTAATTACCAGTTGGAAGAAGAAGAAGAAGAAGAACAAGATGATGATGATGATGATGATGATGATGGTGGTGGTGGTGAGGATGATGATGATGATGATAATAATAATAATAATAATATATTTTTAACATTTGATTATAGAATGTTTGAAAGTCCTCAATCTCATTTAATGACCATATTTTCCCCTGGAACATTATACTCAATTTTTCTTGGTCTTAATTCTAGATGCCTTGATCTCCAGAATATAATATTCCAGGCCCTTCAAGCACTTAATGTAGAAGCTTCAGGATCCTGGGTTAACTTAACAGTGTTTCTACACTATTCAAATTGTTTCTTCTTGGCAACTTATAGTATTTTCTCCTTGATCTGAGGACTCTGGAATCTGGCTATCATATTCCTAGTTTTCTTTTGGGGATATTTTTCAAGTGGTGATCAGTGAATTCTTTCAAGTTCTATTTTGCCCTCTGGTTCTAAAGTATTAGGGCAATTTTCCTTGAGAATTTCTTGAAGGATGCTTTCTTAGTTCTTTTTTTTTAATTGCAGCTTTCAGGTATCCCAAAAATTTTTAAATTGTCTCTCCTGGATCTATTTTCCAGGTCAGTGGTTTTTTCAAGGACATATTTCACATTGCCTTCTTTTTTTTTCATTTGTTTGTATCTGTTTAATAGTAACTTTATTTCCCATAAAGTCATTTACTTCAATTTGCTCCACTCTAATTTTGAAGGAATTATTCTCTTCAGAAAGGTTTTGAGATTGTTTTTCCATCTGGCAAATTTGACATTTTAAGGCATTCTTCTCCTCATCGGCTTTTTGGGCCTCTTTTGCCATTTGAGTTAATCTGTTTTTTAAGGTTTCATTTTCTTCAGTCAGATTATTGAATCTCTTGTCATCATTTTCTTGCATCATTCTCATTTATCTTCCCAATTTTCCCTCCACTTCTCTTATTTTGTTTTCAAAATCCTTTTTAAGCTCATCTATGGCGTGTAGGAAGTCTACATGTTTCTTGGAAGCTTTTGGTGTCGGATTTCTGAGTGTGTTGTCTTCCTCCTGTTCCATGCTTTGATACTTTTTGTCCCCAAAGAAGGAATCTAAAGCTTGATTGCTGTTCTAACTTTGCTTCCTTTGCCTGACCATGTTGCCAGTGAATTACATGTCTTTTTAGCTCTGTGGAACTCTGCTTCCAGAGGGTAAAAGCTCTGTCCCAAATTGCTGGAGTTTTCACAGATGCTAGAGCTATTAGGATGCTGCTGCAGTCCCACCACTGTTGGCTCACTGAAAACGCACCCCAGGACCACCACCCAGACCCACAATCTGGATCCAGGCCACTCAAGGCAAGAGCACTTAGCCTCTGAATGATTGCTTTCCCCCCACCCCCACTCTGCAGTTTGTACCCACGAGCTCTGAAGCAGCCATGTGGAGGTAGCTGCAGGGTCACTTCTTCTGCTGCTTCCTTGCTCTGGAGGCAGTTCAACCCAAACTGCTTTTCTCCCCCAAATTTAGCTGAGTTCCACTGAGCTTTCACTTTGTCCTTGTTTCTTATGCCTTGATAAATCTGGAAACTGCTACAGCTGCCTCTGATTCACTTTCCTGAAGTCTCCAACTTCAGCTCGTCCTGGCTGCCCTGGGGCCAAGCCGTCATTTCAGGGTAGGCTGATTTGGGGTCCTAACAAACTGCATTGAGCCCTTCCTGCTGAGCTGCCTTCAGCAGGAGATGTGTTTTTCTGTATGTTTGTGAGTTTTGGAGCCCTAAAATTTGTTTAGAGTCATATTTTATGGGTATTTGAGGTAGCTATGTGGGAACTGCGGAATCTTGTTGCCTCTATGCCACCATCTTGGCTCTGACCCTCTAATTTTTCTAAAATTCTCTTCATCCTAAGGACTTCTTTCTTGTTTATTTTATGGTTAGCTTCATCTGTTTCTGAGAGGGGAGCATTGATGTATTTTAGTAGTATAGTTTTAGGGTCAATTTCCTCCTGTAATTCATGTAACATTTCCTTTAAGAATTTGGATTGTATGCCTTTTGTTGCATATATGCTTAGTGTTGATACTACTTCATTGTCTATGATTCCTTTTAGTATAATGTAGTTTCCTGCTTGTCCCTTTTAATTATGTTTACTTTTCCTTATGCTTTGTTTGAGTTCATGGTTGCTATCCCTGCCCTTTTTTTACTTCAGTTAAAACATTTTGCTCCAAACCCTAATTTTAACTCTTTGTGTGCATGTTAGTGTGTGTGTTTCCTGTATGTTTCATGTAAACAACATATTGTTGTATTCTGATTTCTAGTCCATTCTGATCTCTGCTTTTGTTTTATGGTTGAATTCATTCCATTCACATTCACAGATATGATTATTAAATATACATTTTCCTCTACTCTCTTTTCTTCTTTTTATCCTACAAAGAGGGGCCCTGTCCCCGTTTTCTTGGATTTTTTCTCACTGCTATTTTCACAACTATTTGGGGAGTTTGGGAAGTTTTCAGTGCTTCAGAGGTGGTATTATCGGGAGAAAGTTGTGGTAACTGTTCTGCACTCTGGTTCTAACCCATGAAAGGCCCCTAGGACTGCAATCAATACTAGTCATCATGGTCCCTGCTCCTTTGTCACCAGTCTATTTCTATATAATCCCTGATTCCTTCAGGACAGAAGTGGTATTGCCCCTCAGGGCTTCTATTGCCTCTTACCCCAAAGTGCTCCACTTTGTCCTTGAAGTATGGCCCAAAAGTGGGTACGAGTAATGAAACTGCCAAACAGCTGCTTATTTTTCACCCAGTGCTAGCACAGTGGTAGCCTGTAATTACTTACTGACCGTTTACCAAGTCTCTTTATGGTCTGTGGTTTGAGAACTCAAAGTTAATGCTTCTGTTACCACTGATATCTCTTACATAGGGGCTCAGATCCATCCTTGTCCCCATTTCACAGACTTCCCCTTCCAATCTCCTATGTTTTCTTGTACAGGATGAATGTTTCACTCATACCTTTTGCTGGTTTTCCTAATACAGAATTCAGTTTGAACCATTATTTTAAATTTGTTTGGAGGGAAATTTTGGGAGAGCTCAACTAAATGCTTTCTGTATACTATCTGGGCTTCACCCTCAGAAGTACTTAAATTCTGAAAAAAAAAACCCTTTCTCCCTCCAACCCCTTAGATTTTCTGTGCAAAAAATAATAAAAAAGAAAGTAGAAACAACATAATTCAGTAAAATTTAATGACACATTCATTAAAATAGCATACAAAATCTTCCACAGCTTACCAATCTCTGGAAAGAAGGAAAGGAATTATGTGTGTGTGCACACACACACACACACACACATATACATACATATATACATATACGTATATGTATACACATACATATATACATATACATACATATGTGTATGCATATATACATGTATGGTTTTTCTCATCTTCTTGCTGGAGGTAAACTTTTTCTGTCTGAACTATTCTTCTTACTCTTCTTCACAGAGGACAGTCTATTACTTGTGTTTGTGATTTTAGTCAGGATCTCCCTATTCAATAATGCCTCTTTGTCTCCCCAGATAGCATGCAAGCTTCTCTTCTTTGAAGGCAACTGCTTTGGAACAGCTAGGTAGGGCAGTGGATAGAGTGCCAGGCCTGAGGACTCATTTTTTCTGTGTCCAAATCTGATCTCAGACATTTACTGGCTGTGTGACCCTGAAAAAGTCACTTAACTCTGTTTTCCTCAGCTTTCTGATCTGTAAAATGAGTTGGAGAAAGAAATGCCAAAACACTTTGATATCTTTGCCAAAGAAAATCTCCAAATAGGATTATGAATAGTTAAACAGGACTGTATAACAACACTTTTCCATGTTGTCTTTATGTTCATGCATTAACTCAAAAACAATTTACTGCATGCTTATTATATGCCTGGCTGTAATAGCATGCACTAGCAGATTACCAAAAGAATGCTCCTATGTGCAGGTTTTAAGATTCTGATTACCCAGTATAGTGAACATTCTGTTTATTCCATTACAAATCAAGGCAAATATTCCCAACAAATCACAATATAATAATATTCACAACATTACATCTTATGGCAGAAAATCACAATACAGTGTTAAAAATAGATTAACATTAGAATGACCACAAAGTTTTCACTACAGTGGCCACAATATTTAGGACAAAGGGAAAAAGAATAATCATCTGGTTTCCCTAAGGGGGAAACCCTCCTTACATAATCATAAAATTTATTTAAATTTATCATTAATCATTTATTCATTTCACAATACAGCACTCAACCTTCCGCTCATGGGGCAACCATAGATTGACTTAATCAGTCACCTATCTAGCAAGCAGTCACTAAATACAATCATCAGAAAATGACACAAACCCTCCACCCCTTGATGTCTAGTAAACTTCAATTTCATCAGGCCTTTTCTTCACCTTGACTTGGGGTGGTCTCTCAGATTCCTTGGATCCCCTTCCATGGTCACAGCTCCCACCTGAATCCATCAAACGGTCATCTGGATTCAGAGGCAGACAGCTCCCAGGTTCTAGTCCAGTCCCCCAGGCAGTTATTGGTACACACTGAAGTTCACAGAGTCTAACACATCTCAAACCCTTCACCACTTCTGTTGCCAGGAACTCAAGGATCCACCAAGCCAAAAATAAACAAAGTCTTATCCCTGTCATGTTTCTTCGGTCCTCCAGCAGTTTGGCTGGCTCCAGGATCTAGAAGGAATTTCAGCCTTCCAGGCAGCAGCAACTTTGGCCTTCACCAGATTCTAGTCTCAAGAAAAATTACAATTCAGTAGTTCTCAGTCAAATTCCAGATTCTGGGAGAAAATCTCTCTCTCTCTCTCTCTCTCTCTCTCTCTCTCTCTCTCTCTCTCTCTCTCTCTGTCAAGGCTTCAGTCTCCATGATTCTTCCTCCACCAGGAGCCACCAGGAAGAACATTCTGGATTCCAATTCTCTGTCTCTGGAATTCTTCTTATATACACATACTGGCCTCCTGCATCAGCTAAACCTTCCTGCCATGTCAACAACAGGAGACAGATTTCACACCCTCTTTCACACAGAAGACAGAGATCACACCCTCTGCCTCTTTCACAGAAGTACTTAGCCCTTAGTTACTAAGGACCAAGGATCTGCTAAATTAATTACCATTACACTGGCTTGTAGCTAAGCATTTGAAATACAAATATAAACAAAAGAGTTAATGCCCTCAAAAAACAAATGGAATTGAAAAGCACTAAAGGAGGTGGTGAATTCTGGAGAGGCAGATATATTGTCAGGACAGGACTTACATGTAAGTGACGTGGATCTTTGCACCAGAATAGAGTGCCAGGCTTATAACCCATTCAAAACCCCATGTCTTTCATATAAGAACTACTGTGTTCCATGTCTCATCCATGCTAGACTTTTGAAATGTGCTCATTTCAACCTAATAAATACCCGTACCTTTTTCTATTAAGGTTTTTAAAGTCCTTTGAATGATCCTGATCAGATAATTTTGAACCTGGATTTTTTCATCCAGCTCATTAATTAATATTTCCACATTCACATCATCTGCATATTAGACAAGATTGCCTTCTTAATTTATTTTATAATCCTTTATAGTGCTTCCTAGATAAGTTCTGGTTTGCACTCAACACACAAATCACCAAACAAGTAATAAATAAATAGACAAATACATGTATGTATAGTGTATTTATATGATTATGTATGCACATGCATGTAAGTTATATAAGTATATATTTATTTCCATAAACATAAATATATTAATACATATATGTGTATACATAATGTACCATAAATAGATTTTTAATATCCCATGTGTAAATGTAGGTATACATTTATTTCTTTGTGCATGTGTGTGTATGTATGTATATGCATGTGTAGAGAGATATATAGATTTGTCCATTTGCATATGAGTGTTGGAGGAAGCCACATTGTGCAGGGGAAGTAATGGTCTTAGAGTTAGAAAGACAGGAATTCAAATCTGACTTCAAACATCTACTAGTTGTCTTTCCCAGGAAAGTGACTTAATCCTCTCTTCCTCAGTTTTCCCATCTATAAAATGAGCTGGAGAAAGAAATAGCAAATTATTCAAATATTTTGCCAAAAAAAAATCGCAAAGAAAACAAAAGGGGTCACAAAGTCAGATTAAATGAAAAACAACAACAACAAAAAAAGAATGTGTACATGTGTCTAAGTACTTGTGTATACATATGTATGTTCATATGCCTATGCATATAATAAAAGTAAGTCAATTGCTGCAAAGATATGTGCCGATGTATATTTATACGTAACATGTATGCATGTGCATATTAATTTGATGTATGTATAGGGATATAAATGTATAGTTTTAGAGCTAAGCATAACAACCCTGAATGTAAGAAATAAAACCTGATTAAAGTGCTAGATGAATGGATATCATAAAACCTGCCAAAACCTTGATTCCCTAAATGGTTACCTTTTACCTTACATATCCTCTCAGTGTAGCTGTACATTATTAATGCTGAAAACTGTTATTTCGTTCATTAATAATTTAACACTGAAAAAATGGATGATGGGCAAGATGTAATGAATTAGAGAAATAAAAGCGATGACTGTCTCTGATCTGCATTGTAGCATTTACAGTGCAAGCTAAGTTCTGTTATCATTAGTGGCACCAAGAACAAAGTGCTCAGGAGATGAACTAGAAAAGGTAACATCTATAGCCAATTAAATACTATGCTGTTTAGTACTGAAATTTTAATCTGAGAGAACTATATCTGTATGCAATTTATGTGAATGTACATGATTTTTTTCTCTCTGAAATTTTCTTGCCAATATATAAATAAAATTAATCTATGTCAAAGAACAATGTGAGGGGAAAACTGCAGGACTCAGGGTCAAAGCAGTTGGATTATTCCAATCCTGACTCTATTTATTATTTATGTGATATCAGGAAAGTGACTTCATCTCTCTAACTCAGTATTCTCATCTGTAAAATGATAAAGTTAGATCTACAAGACTTCTAAATTCCCTTGCTGTTTGAAATCTAAGATCATAAAGACCCTATTTTATTGTTTGTCATTGTTCAGTCATTTCAGACATGTATGACTTTTTATAATCCTATTTGAAGTTATCTTGGCAAAGATACTAGAGTGCTTTGTCATTTCCTTTTCTAGCTTTTTTTGTATATGAGGAAACTGAGGCAACAGGGTTAAGTGACTTGCCTGAAGTCACACAACTAGTCAGTGTCTGAGGCCTTATTTGAACTCATGAAGATGAGTCTTCCTGTTTCGATGTCCAATGCTCTATCTACTGCATCCTCTAACTGCTCACTATTTTCATTGTCTACCTGTGCCTAAAAATGTGACTTAAAATCACTCTTCAAAAGGTTTTGGCAAAATATTACATTCTTAATCTAGTTAGCATTTCTCCAGTAATCTACAGAAATGTAAAAATCTTCAGGATGGTTCCCTCTGGGAAATGCAATCCACTCAATTTATATCACTTACCAGAATACTGTACCATCCAATTATATTGAGGTCAAAAGAAGCTCACATTAAAATAGCTCTGGATGATTCTGTCAACCAGGTACAATATCCTGGTCATCTATTCACTTACTACCATCCAATTAAAATCTGAGTGTCATTCACTATGTGGCAATGGAATTGCAAAGCTTCGTCCCATTTCTCCTTTCCTCTTTCTAAGCAGAGAGGTTAGCAAAGAGATTATGGCATTTCTAAGAGGTTTCATCTCTCCTAAATTCTAGATGGCATTGAAGAGTAATTGATGTAACTATACTATAATTCAATGAGTTTTAATATTTATTCAGTCAACCAAGAAGTTGTATCTGAAGCCCTCTTGTCACTTGACTTCTACTATAATTTGTTTCTTCAAACAGCTGCCCTTTAATCCTCTGTTATGTTTTCTCTCTTGACATGTTCTTCAATCTCTCCAATACACACTCAAATTCAATGGCTTCAATGAGAGTCTCTTGGTACATAGAGATTCATATTTCATTTATAAGGGAAAACTCAATAAATCTCTTTTATGAAACCAATACTCTTTACTTAGTCATCCTTTAGACAGCAAATAGCTACATGATTTTTAAAAGTTGTTGTTTCTTTGACCCTCTTGAAAGAATTAAAATAATTACCTTAAACTGAGGCACAGAATTACCCTGCAACTCCAACCATTAAATAGTTCTCCTAAAGGTCTTCTGTCTCAGCTAATGATCTTCAAAACTATGTTTCTAATAACTCACTGTTATTTTTTAATACAAAAGCTTTTTTATCTTTCTCTTTAAACTATTTATACAAATGAGGCATCACACTACATTTCAAAGAGGGATTTTTACACTTAACAAAGGGATCTAAGCCACAGTTTACATGTATGTCACAGTTCATTTTCTGTCACAAACTACCCAAACCCAATCAGACAACTGCATTCCTCTGCACAAGTATTTTGGTAGTCTTTTTAAAAATCAATCCCTAGAAGATGGTGGCGAAGAAGCAGCAAGGATCAGCAGCTCCTGCATGGCCACCTTAAATACACATAAAATCAATAAATTTTACAGCTCCACAATCCATGGAACTGCAGAAAACACCCCCCGCTGAAGGCAGTTCAACAGGAGGAACCCATCGCAGCACGTCTGGAGCCAAGGCCAGCAAACGCGGCCTGACCCCTGGGCAGTCAGGAGAAGCCGCTGCCACAGCCAGAACCATTCTAGTGCTAAAGGCTAAAAAGTGAATCTGAACGAATTCAAGAGGGACATAACCTACGGAGAGACTGAGCGAGGTGGATTCACAGCCCAGGAAAGTGCCTACTTAGGTTGGGGTAAGAAGAACGCTGAACTCAAGGAAGCCACACCAGCGTGGAGAAGAGATCAGAGAAGAGTGGACTGAAAGAAAAAGCTCCAGCCAGACATCCAGCAGACTCACCCAGCCTGAGAGATTTCCAGCCAG
>JAQQSW010014561.1:0-12081 GCA_028646575.1 Pseudocheirus occidentalis | reverse complement strand
TAAGATGTCTACTGTTGATTAGGTTGAGCTGAATTACACCCTATGCAGGAAGTTTGCCTTCTGGGGTAGCCTAGTTGCAGCTGGATCTCAGCTTCTAGCGTCCTTGGCCCCTTCCATTGATATTCATGGCATGAAGGGCAAAACATTCAGAATGAAGAGACTTTCCTAGATTAGATTGCTGAGGGTCACTGGGATCTTATGATGAGGCATTGCTACCTCATGCTGCCTCTTCTCCCTTTCATACTAAAGGTATAAAAAGTGTTTGCCTGGGTCTTGGAGTTGGGAAATCTGCTGGAAATCCCTCAGGGTGGCAGATTTGCTATCTTGTTATCTCAAATAAAGATACTTTATTCCTCAACTCATGGCTTTGTTTTATTTCAGAATTTGACAAGTGCAACCTGGAGATACATTCTTTTTTTGGCAGAATCATTTGTTTATATGTCCTCCAGATTCAGTTGTTCTCTTTTAGTAACCTGCTTTTCTGATTACATAGCAAAAAGGTGATCTGAAGTGATCTTCCTCATCTATCTAGTGTGAAGTATGTTTTAGCAATGGACTTTTGGAACCAATGATTTGGTCTCTAAAGAGTGAATGGTTAGAAGTTCTGATCAGTTAGAATCTAGGTTGGGACTACGGTATGTCTTTGAGGGAGGTACTAAGGGGCCAGCTAGAGGCTTGTATCACCCCTGCAGTCACATTGTTTTAGTGCCTACTCTGTCTCTTTTGCAACTTAAGCACAAACAAAATTTTGTTAATTCTTTGGAAGTAGTTCAGGGAACACAGGTTGTGGTGATATTTCCAGCGGTTACCTCATGCCATTGTGTTTATCATCTTAAACTCCACTTAATTCTATGATGTGGGGGAGCCCTAAACTTTATAGATTACATTAATTTCAAGAATCAAAATAAAATTATGTACCTACAAAACCAAAGCAAAAAAATCTCTTCCCTCCATGAGTTTATACTCTATTGGGGTGGCAGTAGTATAACATTCACACATTTACATAGCTAAGTAAAGGTGAGAGAATACTAATAACCAAGAATGTTGAATCAGGATCAGAAGAGGGCTGTCATATTTTCTATTTTAAGAGCATAAAGCTTATTCAATTGACACATTCATTAAACAGGTTTTTAAAAGTTATAACTCCATTGAAAGGGTGGTATACTTTTTTTCTGGTGTATTCCTAAATGCTTATCGAGCCTGATTTGGAAGTCCAAGTGCATAAAACATCCCTTTGCATAAGGAAATACCCAGTTCAACCTGAAATATTTCCCAGATTCCATGTGGTACATGGCTAAGTTTAGGAAAGTACATAATTTAGACAAATAGATTGAATGAATACTAATCCTGTACTTTCTGAAATCTTAGCATGTTATTTTGAATACATCTAAGCATATTTTTTCTGAACATAGTTTCTTTTTTTTCCCCCTCAGGGTGTGAGTGAGAGACACTTTAAAATAGGATTTTTTCCCGTAACAGGAGTGAACTGCTGTTTCTTAACTCATTCAATCTACTTTTAGAACAAAGATCAACAGATGTATCATTGAAATTTCAGGAGAGAGAATTGCTGTGCCTTTACAAACAAGAAAAAAGAATTAAAACATTCATGTTTTGTTGTTGTCAACATCACATTATTCCAGAATGAATGAATAGTAAATATGACTTCATTTGCATTTGAACATATTTTTCTCTATCTTTATATAGTTTTGTACCAAATGCAATTGCTTATTGGGCTTTAACTAATGTAATTCACATGTGTGTTATTTCCAAGTCCTTCATTACCATTTTGAAATTTTTTTAAACGATAGAAGCCTTAGATGGATATTAAAGTACTCCGTTAGCTTTAGGAGTATTATTTAAAAAAATAACAAATATATATCAGGAGACAAATTCTTTGTATTCACAGAAATCTTAGAGAAAGAAAGTACAAAGGGAATTTGCTCAAGCAAACTGGCATTTGGACAGCACCTTAAACTCTGTGAGGTCATTTATAACCATCTCATTGAAACCTTAAAACAACCCTGGGAGACAGATGTTACAGATATCATTATTCCTATTTTAGAGATGAGAAAACTGAGGCTCAGAGGAGTTAAAAATGACTTGTCTGATATAAAACAGATAATAAAAGTGACTCATCATTTAAATCTATGTCTTCTTGATTACATATCCATCTCTCTAGCCACACCATTGTGACCATACCAGACCTGAAGGACATAGTCAATTTATGAGTGTCTTGGCAAAAGTTTCACTTCCATCATTACTGTTCGTTACACTAAAACAGGGTGGCTTTCTTTAAACAGATCCTATTAATGGCTATGAAATTTCAATAGAGCCCACAGGAGTGATACTATTTATCCAGCATGCACTGTCCAATATTTTTTTTTAAAAAGTCATATGTAACTAGTCTCTCAAGCCAATAAATGCTGGAGGGCTTTATTGCCTTCTGAAATTGTGTGACTGCTGGCACAAATGTCATGTCAGGGAAGAGCTGAGGGAACTTCTTTTTGCAAGGCAGGGAACAGTCCTCTATTTTCATTGTACTATTTCCTTTGCCACCCTCATGCTCTAAAGCATTGTAGCAAATATAAGCACTGAAAGCAAGCTGTAAAACTAGAGGGGCTCAGAACATCACTACCTTGGGCTTAGGTAACTACACAAATTATATTAGTGCAGGTTTTGAAGCACTGGAGCAGTCCCAGTTAACAGCTCATATGCATGAAACCAATGACTAAGTTTCAGATGTTGTTAGTCAAATTCCAATTTTACACCAAGGACGTAAGAAGTTAGAAAGGAGAAAGTTATCTTTATTTCACAATTATAACACGTCATGTTTTCCCACTCTTTCTCCAGTACCGCATTTTACTAAACATATTAAATTATAATATTCATCCTGGACAAACCACATTTTCTAATGTTCACCATGCTACAGCACAGTTGGCAATCAGAGATTCCAGATTCAACACTCAGATCAACCATTTACTAGCTTTGTGACCTGAAGGCAAGTCACTTAAATTATCTGAAGCTTGGTTTTCTTATCTGTAAAATGGAAACAACAGAACTCATATTACCTACTTCATAAGGTGGGATAAGGAAATAGTGTTTGCAAACTTTAAAACCATATAAATGTGAGTTGTTATCTGTTCCAGGCAAGCATATATCATTTTCAATAATCTAGCAGCTTTTGTTGTTGCTGCTGACTGCATACCAAAGACCATGTTCTGGGTTGCACTGCTCTGATTAGTGAATACCTCTCTAGGACCACTGTTTCAGTTAAGACTCCAACCTCCACTTTTCACTTCACTCCCTTTATTCTCCAATCATCTTATTCAGAGCCACACCAACCGCCTTACCAACTGTCCTTTGTCAACATCCCTCTAGTTCTGTCATCATAAAATATGATTAAATCAACTCTGCCATTGCTCCTGGATGAAGTGTTTCAAAGTACTTCTCTGTGGCCCCACTCAGGATCCCTGATACTTTGTGACCAATTAGACCTTCTCTGGATATTACTCTTTTATGTGTAGCATCTCCATATTAAAATGCAAGCTCTTAAAATGTCAGGAATATCTTCACTTTTGTATTTGTATCTGCAGCTCTCAGTATAGTGCTTGGCACATGAAGAGCACTTAAGAAATGCCTTTTCATTAATTCACTCACTCATTCATCTTTTTCTTGTTTTTAATTTTCAATTTTTGTTTATTATTTCTAAAAACATTAGGAGAGCAGTACATTATGCAATTTATGAATAAGTAAAATATGCTGGGTCTATGTGCTAATTTTTTAAAATTAATAAAGATGTTCATTCAAGTATGTTGGAAGAGCATTGGCTTAGACCATTCCTGTGCTATGTGTCCTTGTTGGGAGCATTGGCAGGAGACTTTTGCCCTGACTGTAGGCTTCCTTCCAAAGAAGCCACCCTTATACTCATTGCTTCACTGTTCTGGAGCAGAACAGTGAGCACACTCTAAGAGCTATAGCAAGGGCTCCAAGTTCACATGCACAACTGAACTATTTCTCCTCTGGCTGTGTTGGAGAGACAAAGGAATTATTTGAGAATGATAATGCAAATATTTAAGAAAATGTTACTTTGGTTACAATACAACTCTCTGTCCCCAAGTCTCATGGGGAATGTAGTCTAGGAAAACAAACAAACCAACATGGAGTTTGGGTCTATTTGGATCTTTGCACCAATAAATATTCTTAACTGACTCATTATAATAATAGAGTACTACTAAAAGTTTCCATTAGAGAAACTGATAATCCAATGTCTACTTGATATCATTGAGTCCTAGCATCAGTATCACTAATTGAAACCTGTGAGTAAGGTTCTATGTCTTCAAGTTGACTATGAGACATTTTTCATGTGTCAGCAAATTCATGGTCCAGGGTGCTCCTGATTCTTAATTCAGTTCAGAATAATAAATAATTATGTCAAACTGAAATTACCCCTACGTATGACATTCAACTTATCTGTCATTGAAATGCCCTCTTTGGTCTGCCTCTAAAAAGACTGCTGGCAAGAGGAATCATCTTCCTCAGTGACAGCAAATAAGTTCCTCATCATTGACCCTACCATCTGTCCTCCCAGTTTGCACCTTCCATGATGTATCTGGACTTCTTGAAACAGGCTTTGCTCTGGCCAAGGTCATTGTGCACCAACCTTTACAGATGGGCTCAGTGTGAACACTGATACTGCAGCTGTGGCCAAACAAAGCTGGAAACAAGGTCTATGAATGAATCAATGCCCTTTATTTAGTCATGATACTGAAATACTGACATTAAATAAGAAAGTCTGATGACAACGTAAAGAAAATCCAAGGAAGCTGCTTGACATTTAACCTTCATGGAATCACATTTCTTCTTTGAGAAATCAATACTTTGGGTATAGTAGAATACTTTCTCTTGAGAGCTGAATCAAACATCAAATAATCAGACATTTATTTTTAATGTTTGCATAATGACAAGATAATGACCTAGAAGTCATAATCAGCAAAATGCTGAAATACCTTTTCAAAAACCAAAGAAAGACTAACATATTCAGTAACTATCTATCAATGCACGTTTCATATAATTGTACTTTTTTTGGAAATATGTAATCCACATAAAGTCTACAGGCTAGACCTATAAAGTAACATGTTTTTATTTTTAAACAAACCTCTAACCATTCAAGTGAGTTTTTTCTTCAAAGTTGTCACTTTGAGAGGCTATAGAGTAATTTCAAGAAGGCTACCATTACTAAAATATTTTGCACTGCCACTAGTTAAAAATATTATCTTTCCTCAATTTCTTTAAGGAACACTATGTGTTTTGGGAAGTTGACTTCCAGGTATTTTATGAATTTTGTAGTTATTTGAAAAGAGATTTCCCTTTCTATAATTGATTCTTGCGTGTTGCTTTTTTTGATTTTTACCTTGCTCATTTGCCATTTTATTGATTTGAATTCCTTCTCTCTTCTTTTTAAAAATAATATTAACATGTAATTATTTAATTTCATTAGTCTTCTCAAAGATCCTCCTCTTTTTTATATTTTTCATTTCATATTTTTGGTTTGTTTCCAGTGTATCTATTTCCACTCTAATTTGTACAAAAAATATTATCTTGATATTTGGAACCAGTCTATATTTGCAGAATGAAAAACTTTGAGTATTGGAAAGGACCTCAATCCATAATCACTAGTATGAGGATGGTCAGAAATAGTCACCTGACTTCTTTTTGAAGAATAGCATTGAAGATTAACACATCAGCTTTTCCAAATCAATTTTGTCTTTATTTTATCACATTCTGTAAAGTACCCTTAGAAATTTAATTGATACATCATTAAAAGTGTAAATTAATTTGGTAGTATTGTCATTTTTGTTACATTGAAATAGCATAGCTGTGCAAAACATATAAAATATATTTTGGGGCTATGAATGGGCTCCTCACATACCTGGAAGAATATGAATTGGGTCTTTTTCTTAATGCTATTTTAAAAAAAGCATCTAAAACCAAAAGCAAACATCCTCCATGTATGTAACTTATTTAGTTTTTCTTTTTTCCCTGCTTTTTATCTTTTCTTTTTAATTTATGGAATAAAACAAGCATTTCCATTACATAGTACAATAAAAAAAGGTGGTACTTGAAACTGCAAATCCAATATACACAACTTGCTATTCCTTTCAAATATATGACAGAATTATAATTTAAATTTCCTTTTTTTTCTTTCCTCCCACTCACTAAAAAAGATAGCTACAATTAGGCAGAAGTTCACACACACACAGATACAGACAGTTAATTTATAGTTAATTTGGGTATTTACAATAGACAAAATTCATTCAAAGTCATTGTTAAAATAATATTGTTGTTACTGTACACAATGCTTTCTTGGTTCTGCTCATTTTGATCTTCATTATTTCACACAAATCTTTTCATGTTTTTCTAAAACAGCTGATGTCGTTATTTCTTATAGTACAGTAATGTTTCATCACAATCATATATCACAATTTGTTCAGCCATTCCCCAATTCCTTTAAGGAACATTTTGTCATTGAATTTTTACAAACCTTTTATATGTTTTGGGAAGCTGACTCCCAGATATTTTATGCATTCTGAAGTTATTTGAAATGAGATTTTTCTTTTCTATAATTGATTATTGTGTTTTGTTTTTATAAAGAAACGTTGTTGATTTTCAAGGGTTTATTTGGATCCTGCCACTTTACTGAAGTGTCCCAATCACTATCTTTGCTGATGTCTTGTGGCTTTCCAAGTAAACTATCATATCATCAGCAAACAGGGGTAATTTTATCTCTATTTTTATTCTTTTTATTTCTTTCTCTTGTCTCATTGCTATTAGTACGATTTCCAGAACTATATAATATAATAATAAGGAGAATGGGCATCCTTGCTTTACTCCCTTATTTACAGGAATAAGTTCTAATGTATTTCCATTGTTTATGATGTTTGCTTTTGGTTTTAGATGCTTTTTTATAATATTAAGAAGGGTACCTCCCTCTATATACTTCATAGTATTCTTAGCATAAAAGTGGTGTATTTTGTCAAAGGCTTTTTACACATCTCTTGATGTGTAATATTGCTTTGCCTATCTTATCTTACCTGGATTTTTTTTTTATGGTTTAGAAGAGTATCCTTTGTGAATTAGACACACAATAGGTAGAAACTAATTTGGTTTTTGGTGTTGAGGAGATTAAGCTACCTCAGGGGATATTAAAATAGTTCAAGTAGGCAGGCCAAAAGAGAAGGTAAATGGGCGGCAGGAAATCAGTGAAAGCATGGTGTGGGCACAAACCATTAAGAACCTAGTGGAGAAAGAACAATGACAAAAGCAACAGCAGGAGACATAGAATTGTGCAAGGTTAAGCTCAAATGGGTTTTCCTTTGGCCTTAGCCAGGAATATGGTGGCAGCCCCACTAAAATGAAATTGTGAAGGACAGAAAGAATATAAGAATTAAAGCAGACTGGAGTATATTCCAAGAATCTGTATAATTTATCAATGTGATCATCTCTTCCACGAATTCTATGGATTGCAAATTCTAAGTTAGTTGACCAAAGTATGACCAAAAAATCCAAATCATTATATTTTGGAAAAACCTAAAACCTATGAACCTTTTCAAGTTTAGTGTCCTCAAATGGCATATGTACAGTTTATTAATGGGCCTGGACTCATACTCAAAGTCTTTCCAGCTTGGCAGAGCCTGGGACTCATGCTCTGATTCTATGATCTTAAGGTATACAAGGCTATCTCTATATAAAGAGAAGCATTAAAATGGAGGGGGGCATGTTTAGTGGCAGAAGATGGAGGATAAAAGTGAAAAAACATTAAGGTGAAAGAGAAGAAAGCACATATAACTGTTTTGCTAATTTCATCTCATTTAAGGAGGTCACAGAAAGAGAGTGCTGAAGGAAAAGAGTCAAAAACTTGTGCAGTTTAATGAGGGGAAGAGGACAATGAGAAGACTCCAAAAAACAGATACTTGTGTGAAGACTGTCATCCTAAATATAGGAACATAGCAATATGTTTCTCTTCTCTTTCTCTACCCAATGCAAACACAGTACTAAAGCTACAGATTCTTTTGTTTATTTCTGTTGTCATTGTTGTTGTTGATGATGATGACATACAGGAATGAAGCATCAAGGAGAGTGGAAAGCCTTGCTTCCTTTGCTTAGATTTTATTCTGGCTTAAATTTATTTTTATACTAAGCTAGATTTGTTGGTTTTGTGTATCATATTCCACACAGATCTTATGTGGTTTCTTTGACAAAACTTCCCTGAAAAGTGTTTTAGAAGATTGGGATTCCCATAAGGAGTTAAACAAGAAATACAAAGAATTTCTAACCCTAAGTCAGATAGGTATTTGGGACAATGGGATACAAATCCGCTCAAGACAAAGACAGTCAAAACAAATGAGTCAATTTTAGCCTTGGAACATTGCCTAGATTTTGTTGAACTCTCTTAACTCGATATAGTGGCTCATGGCTTCAGCTATAATTAACAAGAGCTTTCAGAATGTCATTATTAGACAAAAAGCTTTGAACCCTAGCAGGCAGAACCAATGGGGCTAGTAGGTAGCCCCAAGAAGATGAAAACCAAAAACCAAAAGCAAAGAGAAGGTGGGCATCAGAACCCAGAAGAGACATATCTGTAACAACTAGGACATTTTCTGGCTATGGCAGTACCAGGGGAGAATAGAGAGAGAACTGTGATGGTACCACTAGAATATCTCTGCTACCCTATGGCATCAGAGGTACAAATTGTTCTCTCCTGGCGATGTATGAAATTTAATCATATGAGTTCCCTATAGTTATGTTCCATATATAGTTCTTGGCCACATGAGTTCAGGATTTATACTTTTTTAGACAAATTCCTTGATCACCTGCATTCATTAATATGTGTACTCTCATTGTGTGTTTCCCCATCCCCCCATCTTCCCTATATGTGTGCCCAATTCACTGATGCTGAGGTAACCTTTGAAAGTGTATTCATAATCTCCTTGTCTCTTTGTTTGCTATATTATTTTATTAAATTACTTTTGTTTGAACTACTGAACAGTCTAACTCATTGATAAAGGAATATAGATTGCTGGTGGTTTATAAGCTGATTTTTTTAGTAGTTGATGACCCAGAAGGTAGTTCAAACTTTTCTGGGGAGTCATAAATAAGAATAAGTACTCTGGGGGTCTACACAAAAATCAAGTGTACCTGCCCTGCAAAATATTATGCAGTAGGTAACTTTTTTCCCCCATTTCCATTGGTTTGAAGCCAAGGCTGTAAATCAATTCCATGGAAGTAAGAAGTTTTCTTGTGAGGTGCACTTCAGTGGAACAATTTGATTTATTTTGGACACAGTATCAGGAGAAAAGGTGACAGGATTGTTGGATGAATTTTGTGTTATTGTACTTAGCAGGTCAAGGACAAAGGCTATTCACTCCCTTCAGAAATAAAATAGAAGACTGAGCAGACACCGTCACCCAGTTAAAAAGATATTGCAATTTATTAACAATTCTAGTGAAAGAAGATGACATATTTAGGATTTAAAGTGGGGAATAAAAATGTGAAACAGAGCTATTGCAAGGGGAGCATGGGGCAAGCCACCTGTTTTTCACTTAGTGACAAAGAAGGGTTACAGCTGGTACAGAAGAGAGCCAAAGTCATACTCTGGAAATGACTCAGGAAATCATTTAATTATTATGTGCAGGGGAACAGGAACAATAGAGCTTGTGACATCTGATCACATACATGGAGAAAAGTCTCCTGGTACCATAAGGAAATGAGAAGACATTATTTCAGGAAAGGAGAATTTTGTGTTGAGGGAGGAAAGAAAAGAATATATATATATACATATGTATAAAAAGAAATATGTATGTAAACATATACACGTGCATACAATACATTTCTACATATACCATATGTATATATTGTATAAATACATATATGTAAGTGTGTGTATGTGTGTGTGTATGAAGAAGGGCAACCAGGAAAGAACTGGAGGAAAGAAGATAGCAATGGCAGAGAAAGAGAGACTAAGAATAATTTTTTTTAACTAGAAAATACTGCTCAAAATTTACAGAGAAGAATAGAGTGTGTGAAAATTCACAGAAAAAAATTAATAGAGGGAAAGATTAATGCAATTACAACTAACACACTTACTATAGAGGGAGTAAGCAAGTCCCTAAAGAGAGAGGGATGGAGGTTAAATTTTATAAAGACCTTGAGATAAGAAAAAAGCCTAAAAAATAAAGAATTCAAAAGAGAAGGAAAGAGGAGTGTAAAAAAAAAGCCTCAAACATCTGGAGAAAGAAAGGCTTCAAATGAAAACTTATAATTGCAAATAGCACAAGAATGCAGAAGGGCAAAAATGAAAGCCAATAATTTCGAAAAGGAGAGAAACAGGATACAATTTAATAGGATTATCGATTTAGAGGTGGCAGGAACATTAGAGGCTATCAAGTCCAATACTTCCATTTTTCAGATGAGGAAAACTAAAGAACAAAGAGGTTAAGTGACTTGCCCAGAATCACATAGTAAGTAAGTGAAGTAGGATTAGAATTCAGATGTTCTTGACTCCAGGTCCAGGACACTATTGACTATGTCACCTATCTCCTCGTACAAAAGACCAATCTGAATGTAAAGAGAGATGAAAATTGAGCCTCTTGACAATGGACAATTAAGGCAGGGATGATCTAGATATTTGTTTGACACAGGCAATATGGATATTTGAAACATATTGAAGAAGATCCTGGGTAGTAATTGGAGACTGGAAAATATTAGATTTACAAATGAAAGTGTCACTGATATTTTTTGGAAAGGAAAACTTTTTTTTAAGGAAGTCGTATATTTCCTGGACACTGAAGATATTGATGTTTGGAGGATGTCTGTTTTTGATGTTTGAAACATTCAAGAGACATAATTTCTGGGTAATTCATCATTTTATTAATAATGCTAACATTTTAATAGAAGAAGTCATTGGACCCTCAAATGCTAAAGACTATCAATGGGAACAGACTCATGGCTTCTATGCTTTTGGAAAGTGGGTGTTCCAGAGAGTGACAATCAACTCTGATTGGTTAACAAGTAATGAGAGAGCATGAATATTACAATGAGGGACTGGACCTATCCTAATGAACTATCCTAATGAACTGATTATGTCATTTACTTTTAAATTACCCCTAGCTTTAGGCAATCTAATCAAAAAATTAATTTTATATTTTTATATTTTATTTATATTTAGTTTTATTTTTATAATTTATAATGTAGAAATTCCCTGAACCAAAATGGAATAGAAAACAATGGGCTTCTCTACCTTAGATTAATTTTTTTTTGTAAATTTAGATGTGGTCTGACCAAGCTGGAGGAGACTTAATTCAATCTCATTATCAGTAATGTCCTCAAGCAACTGAAATTTGAAATGAGGTCTTAGAAAAAGGGATAACTTTGGATATCTCCAAATCATTGGTTATTAAAAATAATTTCTCTCAGTTTTGGGAGGTAAAGATGATATTGTAGAACTGAAAGCTTCCAAGTAATTATTTATGAAGCTAAATATTTAGAACCAATCTCCAAGAATACACAAGAGAACCAGTGTCATATAGTGGATAGCGAGGTTGTCTGAAAGGCCAAAAAAAAGGATACAAGTTTAACATCTCAGTCTCTAGGCAATCTCTAGGCTGTAAAGACAGCACTGATCTGCATTAGTAGAGAGAGTTTACTCCCTCAGAAACTCTGTCTACCAAGGAAATCTCAGATCTAGTCTCTATTTTTATTTTTTAATAACAGAATTGGAACACTCTTACTTAGATCCTATTGAAAATATGTTTACATGCTTACAAAATATGTTTACATGCATGTTTACATATGGGGAATATGTTTACAAAAAAGAAAAATGACGCAATAAATTTGGCAGGTGTCATAGACAAGAAAGAATGAAAATTGTGTTATGTAGTTGTAAAGCCAATCAGCAGTAGATTCCTGAGAGAATGCTACTGTGAACAGCTTTTAAGATTCAGATTACACAGTATTAGTGAACACACTGTTTATTCCATTACAAAATCAAATTCAGTACAATGTTCACAGTATCAACAATTCACA
>JAQQSW010014560.1:0-12082 GCA_028646575.1 Pseudocheirus occidentalis | reverse complement strand
TTAAAAAAAAAGCTTTTTCTTCATCTATAGAGATAATCATATGGTTTCTGCTTGTTTTATTGTTGATATGATCAACTATATAGATGGTTTTCCTAACACTGAGCCATCCTTGCATTTCTGGAATAAATCCAACTAGATCAAAATGTGTTATTCTTCAGATAAGTTGCTGTAGTGTTTTTGCTAATATTTTATGTAAATTTTTTGCTCCTAAATTAATAAAGGAAATTGGTCTAGAATATTCTTTCTCCATTTTGTCTCTCCCTGATTTAGGTATCAGTACCATATTAGAGTCATAAAAAGAATTTGGTAGGACTCCTTCTTTACCAGTTTTCCCAAATAGTTGGTAGAGTGTTGGGATAAATTGATCTCAAATATTTGATAGAATTCACTAGTAAATCCATCTGGCCCTGGAGATTTTTTTCTCTAGGGAATTCCCTCTTAGCTTGTTCAATTTCTTTTTCTGAGATGGGGTCATTTAAGTTATTTAATTCCTCTTCAGTTAATCTGGACAACTTATAGTTTTATAAATATTCATCCATTTCACTAAGATTGACAAATTTGTGTGCATACAATTGGTCAAAATAATTCCTTATTATTTTTTTAAAATTTCCTCTTCATTGGAGGTACATTCACTGTTTCCCTTTTTGATGCTTGAAATTGTGTTTTTTTTCTTTCTTTTTATCATTTTGACTAATGGTCTATCAATTTTATTTCTTTTTCATAAAACAGCTCTTACTTTTATTTATAACTTTAACACTTTTCTTAATTTCAATTTTATTAATCTCTCCTTTGGTTTTCATTATTTCTAAATTAGTATTTGAATGGGAATTTTCAATTTATTCTTTTTTTAGCTTTTTCAATTCCATGCCCAATTAGCTGGCCTCCATTTTCTCTAATTCATATATGCATTCAGGGATATAAAACTTCCCCTAAGCACTGCCTTCACTGCATCCCACAAGTTTTGATAAGACATTTCATTATTGTCATTGTCTTGAATGAAGTTACTGATGGTATCTATAATTTCTTGTTTGACCTGCTCATTCTTTAGGATTAAATTATTTGGTTTCCAATTAGTTTTTTGTCTGTCTTTCCATGGCCCTTTATTGCATATAATTTTCTTACACCATGATCTGAGAATAATGCCTTTAATATTTATGCCTTTTTTGCACTGAATTGTGAGGTTTCTATACCCTAGTACAAGGTTGATTTTTGTCCATGTGCCATGTTCCACTCGGAAGAAGAAGATATATTCCTTTTTATTCCCATTAAATTTTCTCTAGAGATCTATTGTGTCTAGATTCTTTAAAATTCCATTTTTTTAGAAATAAAAATAATTTATTATAAATTATTATTTTTATAATAATAAAAAAATAAAAAATTCTTTACTTCTGTCTTATATATTTTAAGGTTAGGTTTATCAAGTTCAGAGAAGGGTAGACTGAGGTCCCCCACTGGTATAGTTTTGCTATCTATTTCTTCTTTTGATTACCTTGAGTTTTCCTCCAGGAATTTGGATGCTATACCACTTGGTGCATGCATGTTAAGTAATCATATTGCTTCATTCTGAATTTTTCCTTTAAGCAGGATGTAGTTTCCTTCATTATCTCTTTTAATTAGATCATTTTTTTATTTTTGCTTTATCTGAGATAATAATTGCTACCTCTGCTTCTTTTTTAAATTTAGCTGAAGCATAGCATATTCTACTCCATCCTTTTACCTTTACGCTCTCTGCGTCCTCTTGTTTCAAATGTGTTTTGTGTAGGCAGCATATTGTAGAATTGTGGTTTTTAATCCATTCTGATATCTGCCTCTGTTTTATGGGAGAGTTTATCCCATTCACATTCTCAGTTATGATTATTATTTGTGACTTTCACTCCATCTTATTCCTCTCCTGTTTACATTTCTATATCTTCCTTTCTCCTTCCTCTCCTTTAGAGTTTTCCTTTTGAACACAACCTCCCTCCATATTCCCTCCCTGTGTCCACTCCCTCTTTACCTACCCTTTCCCTTACTACTCTTTCCCTCCCTTCTAAACATCTGCCCCCTTCTTTCACTGCCCCCCCTTATCCCTCCTATTGATTGTAGGGCACAATAGATTTTTCTTCTTAACAGAGTATGGTATTCCCTCTTTGAACCCAAAACAATGCTAGTAAATTCCATACAGTGCTCCTTGGCCTCCCTCTTTTTCCTCTATTGTTATAATTTTTTGTGTCTTTTCACGTTATAATCAAGACTTATCTGTTTTCCTGATCCCTCTTTAAATTAGAACCAATGAGAATAACTTTCATATGATGCTTCTCTGCTTCCTTTCTTCCCCTCCATTTTAGTATGTTTTTGTGCCTCTTCATATGGCATAATTTACCATTTTCTGCCTCCACCTTTCCTTTTTTTCCCATTACATTACTTTTATTCCCCTTAATAGTTTTTTTTAATCTTCAGATTAGTTCACTTATACCCACACCCTCTATCTATGTACATTCTGCTTAAATGGCACAATACTTATACAAATTTCAACATTGACAAGTATTTATTTCTCATATATTGATGTAATAAGTTTGCTGTTATTGAGTCCCAAGTTATGTTTGTGTGTATGCATGTGGGAGTGTATGTGTATGTGTGAGAGTGTTTTCTGTGTTTACCTTTGTATTTCTTTCTTGGGTCTTGTAAGTGGAGATGGAATTTTCCATTGAACTCTGGCTTTTTCATTAGGAAAATCTAGAAGTCCTTTATTTCATTAAATGACCACCTCCTTGCCTGAAACATTATTCTCAGTCTTTCTGGGTAGTTGATCCTTCGTTGCAGTCCTAGCTATTTTGCTTTATGAAATATCAAATTCCAATCCCTTTGATATTTTAATGTAGAAGCTGCTAAGTCTTGTGTAATCCTGACTGTAGTCGCACCATATCTGAATTGTTTCTTTTTGGCTGCATGCAGTATTTTCTCCTTGACCTTGTAGCTCTGGAATTTGGCTACTATATTTCTTGGGGTTTTCAATTTGGTATATCTTTTAGGAGGCTATCAGTGAATTTTTTTATAACTATTTTACCTTCTTATTGTAGGACCTCAGGACAGCTTGCTTTGACAATCTCTTGGAGGATGTTACCCAGGCAGCTTTTTTCATCATGACTTTCTTTCTTTCTTTTTTGACAGTTTAAAGCAAAGGAATTTTATTGGGGCATAGTAAGAGAATATACTTTAGAGCATTTCCCAAAAAGACTTAGGGCACATATTCCCTTATTGGGAAGTCAGCAAATAAAGAGATTGAGCATAAGGGGAACCAAACATGAGGAATATATGTAAATTGGGCAATTCAACTCCAAAACTGTAGGGTTTCTGATACACTCCTGTCATGTTCCTGCCTTGATACTTGTTATGAGGCTTAAAAGTTCTTTCTGCTGAGCACATTGCTACTTGGATATACTCCTTCAGCCTCCAGCTTCTGATCAAACTAAAATCTTTGCTGGAGCTTTGTTTGGCTAGAACCTTTACCTTAAGACCAGCAAGAAAATATCCCTAATTCAACCCCCTTGGAGTTTTGGCACTGAGGCCTGCCAAAATCTGAACAACAGGATCCCTGTTTCAGGTAACAGTGTCTGAATTCATTAAGGCTTTCAGGTAGCCCGATAATACTTAGGTTATCTCTCCTGGATCTGTTTTCCAGGTCAGTTTTTCCAGTGAGATATTTTGCACTTTCTTCTAATTTTTATATCTTTATGTTTTGTTTGACTGACTCTTGCTGCATCATAGAGTCCTTAGCTTCAATTTGACTGATTCTAATTTTAGTGAATTATAGTCCTCAAGTAGCTTTTGAAGCTCCTTTTCCATATGTTCAGTTTTCATTTTTAGGGAGGTATTTTCTCCAGTTAGGTTTTGGACTTGTCATTCTAGTTCTCCAATTTTAAATTTTATAGATTTGTTTTTTCCAGTGAGATTTTTTTTTCCCAATTTGGTCACTGTAGATTCAAATTTATCTCCTACCTCTCTAATTTCATTTTTAAAGTTCCTCTGGAGGTCCTCCAAGAATGCTTTATGGGCAGGAGAGTAATTCACATTTCCTTCTCTGGTCTCCAGTGTGAGTATAGAGTCTGTATTGTCTTCTGAATTTGTTTGTTCTTACTCACTATGACAATATTGTATGGTCCTAGCCTTTGTAGTTTCATTCTTGCCCATTGTGATTGCCTATATCCTGGATTTTTAGAATGGATATCTGCTTCTTATTGTATTGAGTTCCACAGGATGGGAGGTAGGGGTTTGTTTGTTAACTTCAAGGGCTATAGCCTCTGAGTGTCTAGACTGAGGCCAAGGCCAGAACTCTCAGTGTTTACCCTGATTTACCCTGAGGGTCACAGAGTAAGGGTGGAGGAGAGGTGGTCTGGCTACTTCAAGTTTCCACCTCTTTGTCTCTGGGCTACAGCTCAGGTAGGCTCAGTAGCTGGAAGCCAGGGGCAGGGCTGCAGTCTGCAGATTCCCCAGGTGGTGGTAAGGCCCACCTGGGCTTGTGTTGTTAGTGCTTGCTTGATCCACCAACCTGGGGTTAGACTCCATACTGCCTCACTTCACCCTTCCTCAGTGACTCCCAGGCCTGAAGTTATTTCCACCAATTCAGGATTTTACTCTGGGTGGGGCATTTAACTCTGAGTTTTTCTGCATCAGGAAGGGGGCATCATAGCAACTAGGTTTTATTCCTCCATCTTGATTTCTGAAAGTTCAGATATGCAATCTTTAAGCATCCAAGCTGTAGGCTGGTAGCCCCAGGAGAAGCTCCTGTCTCTGCTGCGGAGCCTGCATTTTCTCCTACCCAGCTCCAAAGATCCTCTCTCCTTTTGTCAGAAGGCTGCAAATTGCCCTTGGGGTAGGTAAGTCTGCTGGCTGGCTGGGGCTCCTTCTCACTCAGCTGTAGTCTGCTCTCAGATCTGCACTGACGCAACCCCTGTGTGCTCCGTGTTCCCCATGCCCAGCCCTAAGTAGACACTTTCCTGGGCTGGGAATCCACCACGCTCCGTCTCCCAGTGGGTTCTGTCATTCTAAAATCCAATCAAATTCACTTTTAAAAGTTTAGTGACAGAATTCTTGGAGGAGCTTAGAGAAGTTACTGCTTCCTTTTGACCACCTTACCTCCTCCCTACCAAATATTTTTTTTTAACTTCCTTTATAATGACAGTGAAATAGCTGCAACAGAGTAGCAGGGTGTGAGAGGTTGGAAGTACAATTAGTATGAAACTTGCTGAAGAAATGAACTTTAGAAGAAAGTTCAGGCATAAGTTTGCTTGGAATCATGATGAAGGAGTCTATTTGGAGCTGCCCCAGACTTTCACACAAAATTAACAAAAATATAGATTCATTTTAAGATCTTCTTGCTGTTGAAAACTTAATATTTTGGACAATTTATTACTCCTTTCACAGTTCATATTACAAATTACTCAAATGTTGAAACAGGTACAGATGACATTTCTAACGTGCTTTTGGTTACATATCAGTGAGGCAGCTTTCTCAGTAGTTTCTTTCCTCCAAAGGGTAGATGGGAAACACATAGGCAGAAGTAGCAAGAATGAGTGACCAAAACATAGATGTGGCCACAGAATACCAACAGAGTTGTACCAGCTATGTGTCTACATTCTCTGGCTTACTTCTGTTTGTATTTTATATCTGGTGTATGCTTATACTTGATATATGCATTTAAAAGGCATGGCCTCTCTTCCTTCACTCCAGAATACAGAACAGTGTAAGCCCTGATTTATATAACTACTCTGGTCACTGGTAGAATTGGGCAGCTAGCTCCCAGGTGTAACCCACACGGATTAATACAAAGCAGTGGTCCTCAACCTGTGGGTCTCCACCCCTTTGGGGGGGTCAAACAACCCTTTCACAGGGGTAACAGGGGTCACCCAAGACTATTGGAAAACACATATTTCTGATGGTCTTAGGAACAGAGACACCACTCCTCTATTGATCTCCAGGCGGGTCCACCCACATGCAGGTAAGCCCACATAAGAGTATTAAAGGGTTGTGGCATTAGGAAAGTTGAGAACCACTGGTACAAAGGATTCAAATGAGGGACAAAAAGCATTACATCATGGCACATGTCCTCTCTTGCTCTTGTTTGAAATTGCCTGTGATCATAATTTCATAGGGCTGCAATTTTATAGGGGATTTTAGACACCAGCTTAACCTATTCTGCCTCCCTTTACAGATGAGGAAGCCCAGAGAAGTGAAGTGAATTCAAATTCTTATTATAACTGTTAAAATCTATGTGTACATAACCTAAAGGCTCTTCTACAATATTGTCCCCTTCCCTTTTTGACTTCACAACATCCAGACAGCCACCAGAAAATAAAATTCAAAAAGTTAGAATGTCCATGGGGGGGGCGGCTAGGTAGCGCAGTGAATAGAGCACCGGCCCTGGAGTCAGGAGTACCTGAGTTCAAATCCGGCCTCAGACACTTAACACAAAAAGCTAGCCGTGTGACCTTGGGCAAGTCACTTAACCCCAATTGCCCTCTAAAAAGCAAAAAAAAAAAAAAAAAAGAATGTCCATGGGGATGTTTTGCTTAGGACTACACTAATAGTAAGGACTAAATCAATGTTAAATTTAATTAAATTCTATATGCTTTCTCAGCATCAATAGTTTGCTAGACTGCAAATTTCACATGATGTGAGGTAGACAATGAGGGTTTAAGAAGGGCAAATGCTATCCTCCTGGATCTCTAAAATTCATTTCTGCTATCTGTCCAGAGCTCAAGAGTCAAACTGCAATTAGGAACTAACAAAAACCTAGGGGCTTAATTCACTTCAAAATAACTAAATGGGGCAATTTGATCCTGACAGATTGCTTAAGGTGACCTGATTTTTAATGGCTGTTTTGATAATAGCAATTTAATTTGTTCAAGTTCGGCCTTCATTAATTATCTTTTGCACCATTTCTTGTAAATTCATGTCAACATTTTAGATAGGGCTTGTTTTGCTTTTAGGCTTTGTTTTTTGTCTCAGTCCTTTAACATCTCTAATAATTAAACCCTCTTGCTCCTTGTTGTAGTTCTTGATTTCCAAAACTAGTTCTAAAAATATAGACCCACAAATTCAGTCTCATTATTTTACATGATTTTGATTAAATAGCTCATGATAATAGACTATTGGTCATTTATACAAAAAGTAAGTCAATAATTGAGCCCCAGCCCTGGAGTGAAGAGGATCTGAATTCAAATCTGTCCTCAGAGAAGTAACACAAAAAGCTAGCCATGTGACCTTGGGCAAGTCACTTAACCCCAATTGCACTACCTTCCCCACTCCCAAAAGCAAAAAAAAAAAAAAAGTAAACCAAGAACTGATTAGATAAATATTAAACCAATAGAATAAACAGGGATTTCCACTAGTAAACCCACAGTCCTGATAGAATGGACCTGGCTGACATCAAAATATCAAAAAGTACAAAAACCTAGCTCAGCTATTTTTAGCACTTGTATGACCTTAGGTCACTTGCTTCTTATTTGAAAAACTGGAAGAAACAAAGAGATAACCTCTAAATTCCCTGCCACCTCTAAATCTACATCCACACAAACAGCAATATAAACATTTAAGATGCCACTGCATCCCAAAATAACACACATAGTTCTATTTTAATCATGTGAGTAATATGCTCTTTGAAATTCTGAAATTATATGGGAATTTACCACCTTATAATTTGGGTGCTAAATACTATATATTCGTATTATAACTTGGCATTATTTTATTTGCAGTAAAGGGTCAATTAGGCTGCAAATATTTTAGAAGTAGGTGAAACCATTTTGCAAAGTTTTTCTCCATTACCTCTGAAATCACATAGACATTTCATTAGGCCTTTAAAGCTCTTTACAACCTGACTCCAACCTTCCTTCTTAGTTTTATTTCATGTTAGCTCTTTATTTTTCTTTGAATTCTACCCTTCATGCTCTCTAGAGTCTAGTCAAATTTGCCTTCTTGCTCTGTTTCTCACAAGATATATGATCTCATGGCTTTGCGTCCTTGCAGTGCTGCCCCTCTCCCCACCTGTGTAGCACTGAAACTATTGTTCTGTTTTCACTGACAAGTTTGATCCCTAGAATTTCACTACTATACCTAACTCAGGTCTCTAGCCATAGCTTTGAGGAGTTGGACATTGTCTTGCTAATGTCATACTTCATTGTTTTATTTTATTTTAAGAAAATACTTATTTCTTTTTAACATTCTTTTTTTGTTAAATTTTGAGTTCCAAATTCTCTCCCTCCATCCCACATCCATAGAAAGGATAAGTAGGAGGATATCAATTATACACATAAAACCATATAAAAATATTTCCATATTTTGCTTATTGTTTTAAACATTTTATTGATGTTTTATTAATATATTATGAATATTTACAGATTTCTCCTTCTTGAGTACTCTCATAATAAAGTAAAAAGAATTTAGTAAAACTGATAACAGTCATCTTACTTGTAAGTTTCTGTGACATTTCCTATCTATAGTGTTTCAGAGTTCTCAAAAAAAAAACAGAAATCTATTTTCTCTTCCTCTCAACCCGCACCCCACTATAAACAAAACAAACAAAAAAAGAGACAAAAATTTAAAAAATCTTTATTTTGTCACAAATATACAATCTCATTCCGTATCCACAATCCATCACCTCAGTGTAATGGAAATAACTTTTTACCACTGAACCACCAGCATCCTGAGTGGTCATTGTATTGATTGTAGTACTTATAGTTTTCAAAGCTGCTGTTTTCTTTTTTAATAATGCTACTGTTATAGTATAAATTGTTCCTCTAGTTCTGTTCTTTTCTTATTTCTGCAGTTTATAAATGTTCTCAAAATTCTTCATTTTTACAATATTGACATTGTAATATAAATTGTTTTTCTTGTTTTTCTCCTTTCACTTTGCATCAGCTAAATTGTTTCATCTCTTTGAAATCTTGTATTTCCTCTTTTCATAAAGCAAAATAGTACTTCATCACATTCATATACTATAATTTATTTAACCACCTGTCAATTGATAAATATTCCTTCAGTTTCCAGAGATTTTTCTTTTTAATTTTTTTTGCCACCAGAAAAACAAGTGTAACGAATATTTTTGTACATAAACTACCTTTACTTTATTCTTTGATCTCCTTTAAGTCAAAGGACATGCGAGATTCAGTGATGTCTATAATACCTCTGCCAATTTGTGGGTATGCCAATAGTGCGTCAATGTATCCTTTTCCCCCATTGTTCTCCCAATATCCTTCAATTTTCATTCATTATCATCTTTGTCACTAAAATTAGGGGTGGCTAGGTGGCGCAGTGAATAGAGCACTGACCCTGGTGTCAGGAGGACATAAGTTCAAATCCAGCCTCAGGCACTTGACACAAAAACTAGTCATGTGACTTTGGGCAAGTCACTTAACCCCAATTGCCCTCCAAAAAGCAAAAAAAAAAAAAAAGAAAAACAAAAAACAAGAAAAAGGTAAAAATTAAAGGATTACTTTAATTTGCATTTCTCTATTTAGTAGTGATTTCAAACATTAAAATTATAGGACTATTGACAACTTAATTTTTTTCCCTTGAAAACTGTATTTCATATCCCATGACCATCTATCAATGGAGGATTTTTCTTTATCTTGTAAATTTAAATCAATTCTTTTATATATCTTGTAAAGGAGAACTCTCAGAACACATTGCAATTTCCCCCCTTGATTTTTTTCCCTTTTAATCTTTGCTTTATTAGATTTGTTTGTGTAAAATAATTTTTTAATTCTTTGACAAAAAATATCTATTTTATCTTTTGTAATACTCACTATTACATGAACTTTATTATTGGTTGATTATTTGTAATTGTCATGAATTTTTCTCCTAATAAGATATCTGATGGATGAAAAAACACAGTTTTATTTGTTTCTCTAATTTATGTCATAGTAAGGATAAAAACAGGGTTTGTAATTTCAAAGAAGAGAGAGATTTGGTAGATAAGGGGATTTCAGTTTTAAAGAACATAGAAGTTGCTCATTGGTAGGTGATGATGGATTTGATTTTCACTGGATATTACTAAGCTAGGATTTAGGTATAGGCTATGTAAAATGGATAAAATGGGGAATTAGAAGGTTCTTGGAGAGAGTATCAACACATACATTGAAGCCCCTAGCATGATCACAGAAGTTGAGGAAGAAGAAAAACAACAACAACAACAACAACAACAACAACAACAGTGAACTTGGCCCTAAACTCATTAGGGAAATAAGGGAAGTGTCCTGGAGGATGGTAGACAACAGTTACCAGAATTTCTATTGGACTGTATATATAAATTGAATAAATTTCAAGGAAGCAAATTTAAATGAATGAGGGTGGTAGACCTAGAGGTTCCAACAAAAATGTTAGGAATAACTATGGAGAGTGACAAATATTCTTACTCTGATAGCCTTAGTTGGTAAATTGGGAGGAGGGAGTGAAAATGCAACAGACACTGAGAAAGTTGTTAACAGAGGTCATTACATCCTGACTGCAAGGAGTAAGACAACATGAAAGCTATAAGACAGAAATAATAAAAAGAGGAAAAAACATGAAAGCAAATTTGTTTTCTTGTAGAAGACATTATATAAAGCTCCATGAAAGGCTAGGTAGCTTTAGAGGTAGATGTTAGGGGGTTTGGGTTGAATGAGATAGAAATATAGAAATAGGTGATGAGAGACAGAGAAGAGAATTTTAATACCAGCATACAATGGAATATTTCCCCACTCCTCCCTAAATGTGGTTCTCAGAGATTAGTTGAAACCATCATAATCTGGGGAAGCTACGTGGTTTATTAATTAGAGAGCTCGACAGGGAATAAGGAAGACCTTAATTCATATCTGGTCTCAGATACTTACTGGCTATGTCACCATGGGCAAATCACTTAATTTCTGTTTGCCTTAATTTCTTTAACTATAAAAATAGCATCTACTTTCCAAAGATTATGGTGAGAATCAAATAAAACAATATGTATAAAGTACTTAGTAGAGTGCATAACATATAATAAATGCTATATAAATGCTAGTTGTTATTACTCTTGCCTAAGGAAAAGGAGAATTTTCAATAGGGAATAACATACCCCAGATATTTTCCCCCATGTTCCTTTCCTATTTTAGTAGATGTTATATGGTTGTACCACCAACACAATATTAACAGCATCTATAGCACTATGAATATGATGGCATAATTCTGAATTGCAAAATATAATAGATTCTCCACATGGAAGACAGAACAAAACCATTTATTCAAGCACCAGAAAGTTGATTTCCAACACCAGAAAGCCAAATCCATCATAGCAGCAAAGAAATACATACATAATTACAATACAGGGGGCACCACCATCTCAAAACCTTCTCCCTGCTAGGGCCTTATCATAAATGAACACTCATAGTTCACTGCCTGCTTCCTCTCTCTCCCTCAGCTCTAACTGCTCTTACCAACTTCCTCTGGGCTCTGTTCCATGCTAGTTGCTCCACCCCTATGCTCCCACCATAGGCTTCATGTGAATCAAACTTATATTACTTAGGTTTCTATGTGACTTAAGGAGATCACATGGGACTATTAATGAATGGGAAAGATCTTTCCATTTACATTACAATGATTGAGATTCAAAGGACACCAGGATTTGGGAAGAATTGGAATAGTGACACTTAAAGAATAATGGATAGAAAATGAATATAGCCAGGTTATAATATAATATTTCTGAGTATATTTGCAATAAGCAGTTAAAAAGATCATATCTATCATATAATACAATAAATAGTTATTAAACACTTACTATTAACCAGGAACTTTGCTGAGCAAAGGCCAGGGGAAGAGTTAACTCCTCTCAATTGATCATATCATCTTAAAAGAACTGAAAATTTACAGGTGCCTAGAAGTATCTTTGACAACAGCTGCACAAAAGTCTAGAAATTTAGGAGAGAACTCTCTTTTCTGGAAATAGAATTCTTTCTTGGCAAAACCTCAAAAGTCAAGAAATTGCTGGGAGGGGGCGGAGCCAAGATGGCAGCGTAGAAGCAACAAAGCACCGCAGCTCCCACACAAACACGCTAAAAAACTCATAAAATGGGACGCTAAACAGATTTTCAAG
>JAQQSW010014559.1:0-12082 GCA_028646575.1 Pseudocheirus occidentalis | reverse complement strand
TACCCAGTTTAGAGTTTATGTCATTCCTTCCCTAAGCCAAATTCAGTGAGAGTAAGTTTACCCTTTCCCTTTTGCCTTCCTGTTCTTCCCCTCCACTGTAACAGTTATCCCTTGCCTCTTTTTATGAGATGATTAACCACATTCTGTCTCTCCCTGTCTCCTCTCATTCTATTCCTCTCCCACAAAAGGTGTGTTTTCTTGGCTACTGTGTTCTCAGTAGCCAAGCTGTGTAATTCCAACTTCTCCCCAATTCAGCTTCCTTCTAATGTTGGTTTCAGCTGCTGCATATGTTGTTCTTTTTTCTTCTTCCTCCTGTATTAATTCATAGAGCACTTGCCATGTCTCTGTGAATCTGTAATATAGTGGAGAGCTCTGGTTCACAGTACCTTTGTTCAAACCCTAGTGCTACCCCTTGCTAATTGTGTGACCACAGAAGATCATTTCCTCTTTCTGGGACTCAGTTTTTGCATCTATAAAAAGAAGAGTTTAACTTAGATGAACTCTAAGTCCCCCTAAGCTCTGAATATATTAATTTATGATCCACATATTCATAATTTCTTACTGCATAAGATTTTACTATGCCAGTTTATACAGTCATTCTCTAGATGAACACCCACTTTCTTTTTCATTTTCTGAAGGAGTGTTGCTATGACTTTTTTGGAATATATGTATGATGGTGGTATTACTGGGTCAAATGGTATGAACACATTAGTCCTTTCTCTCCCGTAATTCTAGCTTGTTCTTTGGAATAGTTGGACTGATTCACAGCTTCACTCACAGTCTATTAGTATTCCCATTTTCCTATAGCCCCTTCAACAATGACTATTTCCTTTTTCTGCCATCTTTTCAGGTTGTGCGGTGAAACCTTAGAGTTCAAAATCTGTGTCTGTGTATGCATTGTTCCCCCCACTTCCCACCCTGCTGTTAAAATGTAAGCTTCTTGGGGTCAAAGACTGTTTCTCTTTTTGTCTTTCTATCTCCTAGAGTACCTAGCATGGTGGCTGGTACATTGTGGGGAATCAGTATATGCTTGTACAATAAATGGTGCAGATAGAGGCTGTTTTCCCATCAAGAGTGATATGGAACAAGATTTCTTCATAGCTTGCCACAAGCACATCATTTCCACTCATCTTTGCAAGTGAGTAGCAAATATATTTGCTCAGTTTTGCAGCTCAGGAAACTGAGATTTGAGTGATGTCAACAAAACCACAGCACAAAAATTCCATGAACAGGACTAAGTGGGATCCAGGGGGAAACAGTCATTATGCAAAGGGGAAATTAGGCTGATTATGGGAGTAAACTCAAATTTCTGCTTTACTTTCAGAAGTAAACTAGAAGCTCTGGTTTGTGTAGATCCCAATTCGGGGCCCAAAAAGTCTGGTGCACATAGAAACCGTTGACTGAGGCTTTCTCTCCCAGAGGTTCACTTACACAAATGTTTTAGTGGAAACCCTTTCTTGGCACTCATCTAAAGGGCAGCAACAAAAAACATATTCAGGAACAAATGAACAGTTTTGTGGGTGGACCCTCCTATGAGCTGAAAACAGTTGATTCAGTGACTAAGGCTAAGCAAATATAACAGATTGCTATGTAAATACAGCACTCATATTGTGTAGATTGCCCAAGGGTTTCAGAACTGTGAATAAAAATTAGATTCCAGAGTCTTAGCCTCAGGGCCCTATCCTCTGGAGTGTTCTATATTCTTTCTCAGACTTTGCATTTATTGCAAAAAGATATCTTGTTTTCTGGTTTTAAGATGACTATGTATATATGTATATATATGTATATGTGTGTATGTATATATATGTCACGTGTGTATGTATGTGTATATGTGCATGTGTGTGCATGTCAGTGACTAGAAACTGAAAAAGTCATATGCCACCATTAAATCAAGAGATAATTACAATATTACAATCATAGAAATTGTAGAATTTTAGGTCTAGAAGAGACTTTTTCCACTTGTTTCCTAAATAAGAAGACTGAGGTGTAGAAGGATTGTGGCTTCTTAAAGATAACATATTTAGTTTGTAAGAGATGTAGGATTATTCATCATTTTTTCTAGTTCAATTTAAATAAATCATTTTCCCCAAGCTAATAACATTTGTTTGTCTTTATAAACAATAACAATCACCAAGAATAGACAAACCATGAATTTTATTTTTTAACTATTTGGACTTCATGCACAATTTTCTGACATTACTACTGTTAATTTTTAATTCTTCATTATGTACTATACTTATAGAATTTTTGAAGTGAGAAATGGAAAAGATTCCCATATAGAGTATAATGTATAGTATAATGGCAGGAGCACTGGACTATGTTTTGGACTATTTGCGTTTAAGGCTTAGCTTTGCAACCAGCTAGCTGTGCATTTTATTTTGTTTTTGTATTTTTTTCTTTTTTTTAGAGGAGGGAAGGCAGGGCTACTGGGGTTAAGTGACTTGCTCAAGGTTACACAGCTAGTAAGTGTTAAGTGTCTGAGGCCACATTTGAACTCAGGTCCTACTGACTCTGGGGACAATGCTCTATTCATTGTACCACCTAGCCGCCCCAGCTGTATATTCTGGATAAGTCATTTTTACTTCTACAGGCCTCAATTTCCTTAACTATAAACTGAAGGAGTTAAACTATTGATAGTAGTAAATGAAGGGGTAGCACTTTCTCTGGGGGATTCCGCAATTTGATAATCATAGGCTTTCAGATTGACTCACCAGAGATTGACTAGGTTTTTGGGTCTTATGATATCCAGTGGGTAACTGTTAACTACTGGTGCAGTTCATAAGCCCCTACCAGAATGCTTCCAATTAGCAATCAGCCAGCAGAAACAATTAATTGTTAGCAAAGGCATTTATTACTGTGGCAGAGTAAAAACAATGACTTCAAAACATCTCTCCCCTTCCCACCAAAAATGACCAAAAACACTTTCACAAATATATAAGCGGGAATGAGTGTGTTGAAACTTAGGGTATTGAGGTATAAGGGAATAGACATGCCAAGGCAACTCATAGCTCCAGAACTTATAGGATCTAGAAGTTCTTTCCTCCTACAATCATCTCTGAGGTCCAACTCTTGAATGCCTGGTTTCTTGAGTCTATAGCCAGTTCTCTTCTTTGCTGCTGGAGGTTTCTTTATCCCTCCAATGACCGATTTTCTGTAACCGTGTCTGTCTGCAGTATATGTCTCTGCTCCCTGCTATATATAGTGTCCCTTACCAGTGAAGTATCTCTATTTCAAAACAAAATGGTCCCTTAACACTTCTGTTTCCTCTCCCTTTCCCTTTCCCTTTCCCACTTATATAAGAAGAGGGGATTAGTTTAAATGACTGAATAAGGAAACTCACATAGCTAAATAGCCACAATGTTATGAGGCTACAGGACTCTAGAATTCTTTTCATTATGCAGTGCTAGTGTGCATTTTGTTGTATCTTATATCTTTAAGACAATAAAAGAAAACATTGTTATGAGAATATTTAATCCATTTTAGATTCCTTGGTTCATTTTATATTACTAAAGGACCTCAGAAAGAACTGAAATCAAATCAGAACTGAAATACGTATTAGTTGTGTCTTTCTAGGGATAAAAATACTACCTCCCTCCCAGGACTGATGTGAAGATATGATAGATTGTTTGTAAAGTGCTTTGTAAATCTTAAAACAGCATATAAATGCTTGGCATTATTATTATCCTAATTTATTATAATTATCCTAATAATTATATATATAATTATATAATAATTATCCTAAATTAATTCTTGAACATTGTAGTTTCCCTATTTTTAGTCTGAAACCACATTGAGTCTATAGCCAGCCACACTTGAACCAATATATTACCCTACCATGCCACAAGATATGATGAAACGGACAGTTGCAGAGGAAAATAGGAAGACTTCTGCGAACTGATGAAGAGTGAAGTGAATAGAACTAGGAGAATAATTTATACAATGAGAAAGCATTATAAAGAAAAACAACTTTGAAAGATTTTAGAAACCACAATGCCAGAGGACTGAAACAAAGCATGCTACCCATCTCCTGGCAGAAAAATGATGGACCTGAAACATAGAATGAGGAGTGTTTCTGGTTATGGCCAATATTTTGCTGAACATTGCAGATTTGTTATGAGGGTTTTATTTTTTAATTTTTATTTGTATTGTTCAAGGGAGAGGGAGAGTGGGAGGAAGAGAGAATGAAAGTTTGTACAATTAATTAATAAAAAAGAAACAATTTATTCTGAGATGAAAATGTGAAAGGGCCAAGCTAGACATATGTAGTTTAAGACTAAGTTGATAGACACACAGGATGTCAAGTTGTTCTATTGTTTGCACTCAGGCTGGCCCCTCATTATAGTCATTTGTTCTGCATGGTTAGGGCACAGTTCCACATTTTGCCTTTGGCAGCTGAGAGCTATTATTGGGCCCCCGCAACATCTGTTTCAACAACAGTGGGTCCCTGGTCAGCAAAACTAATTAAAAAAGAAGTCCAAAATGAAATACCATAACTTATGTTGTGCATGTACAGTAAACATGGTTACTAGTGAAAGAATGAAAACTCTTTCATATGGTTAGAATTATTTACAAAACTATGACAAGCGATGAAAGGCTTCAGCATTATTCTGAGTGTGGGGCTGTAGAGAACAGCATAAACCAAGTGCCCTGATGTGGGAAGCTTCACCAGGGGTATGCTAATTGGTCATGGTAACCCTCTAGAATTATCAGCTGTACATGTAACAGTCAGGAACAGATCCCAAGGATTAGCTTAGACACTCCATTTTAATTTCCATCAAATTTTCATTCACTAAGACACTAGTAAAAGGTGCTGAGAACTTCCAGAAATGCAAAAATACTCTCCTTTAACCTCACAGGGGAGAGCAGAAAAAACTTTCTACTGAGCAGATCAGTTGGTATGACTAGGCATCTAGGTCATGCGATAGATAAAAGAGCTGAGTTCAAATTCAGATTCAGGTATTTATTAGCTGTGTGATGGGCAAATCATTTAGTAGCTATACCATAGATACTAAATGTTTTGTTATCTTTAAAATGTGCTTCATTTTTGTTTTCTGACAAAAAAACACCCAGAGTCTTTGTGAAAATAAAATGAGAGGATATTTGTAAAGCTCTTTGTGAACCTAAAAACACTAGATAAAACAGTAGAACCTTAAAACAATAAGAATAATGATATTATTATTCCTTGTGGAAGAAGAAAGCAGGAGATGAAGAAGAAGGAAGCAGGATTAGGAAGCTGTACAATTTCAGTCCTTTTCTTTTTCAATTTGTTGTCAGAGTAACCACCAAGGAAACTGAAACACACTTCTCTTTCTCTCCCCTCTTCCACCTAGATGAATATATTCCCAATTGTTTTATACTTGAACAGACCTGTACTGATGATGGAAAGGAGATTTTTCTGCTTCAAGACATTGCCAGTGGTCCAGAGCATAACTCTCCTCCCCTTTAGCATTTGAGCGTTAAGAGGAGGCACAAAGCTTTCACACGAAATCTGGGGTTTTCCACATCAATGAATCAAGCTGGACCAGGCTTTTCTCATTCCATTGAGTCCACTGGGGCCTGAGGTCGGTGGGATAGTCTGCTTGTGTTCAGTCAAAGCTTCTTAGCCCTGAAGGGCATCTGGGATAGTCAGTAAGTATTAGGAGCCTGAGGGGAAACTGCTCCTTATCCAGTCTTGGGAGCATCTAACCACCTGGGTGCAATATTGAGGACTAAGATGGAAGAGAGAATCTTCTATTTCTGTTATTGACAAATTATGACATTATATGTAATGGTCTATATCTTTTAACAGCCACTAATTATCCATTTCCCCATGTTATTCATGACACAGATTGATAAGATTGACTGTACTACATTTTAAACTCTCAACTTTGATGGCTGGAAACATAGTTCCACATCTAGTTGAACAAAAACCTTTCCATCCTGTGTTTTTCATGATAACTTTTATATATAGTGTTAGTGAGTTGCCCAGGATCACTAAGAGGTTAGGTGACTTATTCAAGGCCAGACAGCTGGTATGTATCCAAGGAAGTACTTCAACCCATGTCTTCCTGATTCCAAGGTTGGCCTCAATCACTAGGTCATGCTTCCAATAAAAACAAACAAACAAACAAACAAACAAACACATAAGCAGTAGCGTAAGCTAGAGTACTAGCACTCACAGTCAGGTGTTAAAATTTTGCACGTTAACTGTGTGCTACAAGTAGTTTAAAAAAAAACTATTAAGTCATACAATTGTGTCTGACTTGTATTGATGAGGGGTCTTCCCCATACTGATGAAATAAAACACAAATACCTATTCTCTTCTGGGTTTTGCTCAGTTCTCAAAGATTTCCAATCCCACCCCCTTCCACATGTTAGCCATTTCACTTTAGACACTTTGTACCTTGATTCCAACATAGTGATGTCATTTTGGTCCTCTCTGAGAAGAAAGGACAAGAATCAATCAACCAACCAACAGGTTCTCTGTCCTAAAATTAAATGCCTTCCACATTACTCTGTGCTTTACAGAGATGGAGAAAAGAAACATGGTCCTATCTTTGCCAAGTAATTCTTTCTGTACTTAAAATGTCTCTAGGCTACAAAAGATAAAATACTTGACTCATTTTTGTTGTATATTTCATTTGCCTCTTAATATATCTTGTTGAAAAGGTGAGAGGTAAATATTCTTACACTCAAGTAATATGCACCTATTACATCCCAGGGACATTCTTTGTCTTTAGAGTAACAGGAGCAGGAGAGGTCGTGTGGCATTAAAGGCATAGTAGATCTTGGGGTTCAAGTTCTGCCAAAGATAACTACTGTTAGTGAGACTATTGGCAAGCCACTTACCCTCTTAGTGTCCCAGGAAATTCTGAAAGACCAATTTTAAGTTAATTCATTATCTATATCAGTGGAAGGAACTTTTTATTTTGGCCATTCTTCATGTAGGAGAAATTACATATTCCCATTCTCTGCCCCCGAGAGAATGGGAATATGTGATTTCTCCTACATGAAGAAAATAACAAAATAAAGCCAAGGGCAGCTAGGTGGCGCAGTGAATAGAGCACCGGCCCTGGAGTCAGGAGGACCTGAGTTCAAATCTGGCCTCAGTCACTTAACATGAAAACTAGCCATGTGACTTTTGGCAAATCACTTAACCCCAACTGCCCTCCAAAAAAAAAGAAAGAAAAAAAAGAAATAAAATAAAGCCAAAAAATAGAGGGAAAGCTGACAGTATGGTGTGGGTGGTGAGGGACAAAAAAAGAGAAAGAAATCTGGTTTCCAGTCCTGGTCTTCCTTCACTTACTAGCTTTGTGACTTTAGATAAGTCACTCAACATTCTTCTTGTATATGTTGAAGGAATTGGATGGACACTATTATATTTTTCAAACCTAAAAGTTTAGCATCTGTTATTGTAGAGATTATTCCACTCTATTAAACAGTGGTCAAATGACTGAAAAAAATCCCACCCACATTTTACCTTGAGGGAAAAATAGAACATACTTTTCATAACACACATGAGAAATTCCGAATTTATTCTTCCCATGAAGCATGTATTGAGTGCCACATTATATCCCCTTCATGTTCCTTAGTCTTTTTTGCTGCTGCAGTACATGTATTTGAGTTCAGTGCAATAGATCTGGGATTTATGGTAGATCAACCACATAGGTATGTGCCAATCTGTAATGATCCTTGGCTTCACATATTGTGCTGGGTTACCAGAGCTATCAGCTAGCCAGAGAGCTAAGGAGATTTCTTTGGAATGCTGTAGACGCGGCTGTGAAGGTAGAATCAGCTTGGGTGTTTTTCTATGTTCTCAGGAAACGTGGGCAGCTAACTGCTGCCCTAATTCTGAGTCTAGAAATGTGGTAATTCTATCCTTTTTATACTGGATTGTCCTTAATGTATTTCACAAGGTGAAACTAAATGCTTTTGAAACTTCACCAAAAAGTGGTAGGTCAGCCCTCTGTTCTCTTAGTTCCCTTCATTTGAAAACGTATAGGTTTTTAACAGGAATGATAAAACTTTTGTTTTTTGTTGAGGAACTGGGGATTCTGAAATCATCTCCTTTTTTGGCAAAGAGCTCTATTGGAGCTTTGTTGATAACAGACCATAAAGTAAAATAAATATATGACCTTTTTTAACTTAGAGGGACAACAACAACAACAACAAAAAATGTGTAAAGTAGTCTAAATGCCATTTGCATTCTGCATGAATGCTTATTTGGAAATTTCTTGCATCTGATCACCTCTGAATTCAATTATTTAGTGATTGACTCATGGATCTCTTTTTACTTATACACAAAGAGAACATTTGAGGATGCTTATATGTTCACACTGAAGACAGAATTTTTTAAAAAGAAATTCCATTCATTCTTTCAGAATAATGAAAAAATCAGTGCTTTTTAAAAGCTATTTTATTGCCAAGCTATTTGCCTACCAATGTCTCACTATAACTTTAGGAATCTGAAAAATTATCTTTAGAGGGAATTAGTATGAATGATTTATTAGGCCTCCTTTCTGATGCTTTTAGATTCTTCAAGATTGTCAGTGCTAAATAAACAATGGAAAACAATATTATATATATATATATATATATATATATATATATTGCAGTTTCTAAGTTGATTAAGAGTTTACAAGACTTGACTGAGATTATTTCTACTCTAGGATAAATAGTGTCAAAAATAAGACATTTTTCAGAGGTACTTTCTTCTCCTCATTTTATACTTTGCCTAGTTCTGAGTAATTGTTTTGCTCCATTCCTTCATTCTGACTTGTTATGGTGTATCACAGAGAAGAATATAGAGGAGAAAGAACACTTCTGTCAATCTTCTTCCCAGTTATCTTCTTGAATTGTGACTTCTACTGAGTTTAAGAAGCTCCTACTGACAGTTAATGGTCTCTGAGGTAAGGAATTCAGGATCATTGCTTTATTCCCTCTGGTCTCCAAAATGGGGACCAGTGTCCCCTTGATAGCTATGACTGATCAGGAAATGTGGGCAGCTAACTGCTGCCCTAATTCTGAGTCTATAGAAATGTGGTAATTCTATCCTTTTTATACTGGATTGTCTTTAATGTATTTCACGAGGTGTCTGATCAGGAAGGTGGACCATATGCCACCTTTCCCAAGACACCTCGTTGTGAGACTTGTGTTGTACACAACCAACCACATATTTCACAGTATGCCTTCACTCTAACCCATTCTTCCAGCGCAAGTTCTCAAACTCTTCTCCCAGAACCAGGTGTCAGACTCTAAGGATATTGGACACCATATACTCCCCAGGCACACTCTCAAGGTCTCTCAAAAGAACTTTAATATCAATTGTAAGACATGGGAGACACTGGCATAGGATCACCCTGTATGCCATGCCCATATAAAAAAAGGAATTGTACTTCATGAGCAAAGCAGAACTGCAATAGTACAAAGGAAATAGGAACAATGCGAATCCAGAGCCCTCTTTTCCCCATGAGTTCTAACGGACCACTTGTGCCCAAACTGTGGTAGAGTCTTCCAAATTCCTACTGGACTAATCAGCCACAGCTGAACATACTGTACATTGATTTCAGCATCATGATGCGTCAGTCTTTTTCAAAAACAAAAAACAAACAACTCCCTGGACACCCAAAGCAGCTCCTGCATTGGTGCTACTAAAAACTCCAACATTCCTATACCGTTCTCATCAACAGTTTCCCCACTTGGCTTTGGCAGACACCCCTTGGAGGACATTGTCTTATGCTTGAGGACAGTGACTAGGTAATAAAAATTCTACCCACTGCCTTTCCATTTTTGACGGGAAGGAGAGAGTAGGGGAAACAAGAATATGGGTGGGTTCTAACAGATCATAGAATTCATCATTTCTTCTCCAAAACCCACCCTTCTCACAAGTTGCTCTATAATTGTAGTGGACATTGTTATACTTCCAATCATCTAGATTCACAACATCAATGATGTATCTGATTCCTCATGCTCTTTTGTTTCATATATCTAGTTAGCTGTCAAAACTTTTAATTACTCCACTTGCCTTTTCTAATTTGTTCACCAGTCTAGTTCAAGCCCTAATAACCTATGCCTGGAGTATTGTAATAGCCTCCTCATTTCTCTCCCTGTTTTAAATATCTCCTTCCCCAAGTCATCTTCTATACAGCTGCCAGAGTAATTTTCCTAAAACTACTCCTTTATTTAATAAAACTCAATGGCTCCCTACTCACTCTAGGATCAAATTATATTTTAGCATTATGTCTCTCTTTTCTTTGTCTTTTATGGCAGTGTGTCAATAATCTGGAACAAAGTAAAATACTTAAATTTATTGACATACAATAAACCTTAGCACTTTTTATATCTTTCAATACTTTTCAATGGCAATGTATCTTCTTTTGGCTATAATTGCTTCTTTTACACAATTTGGCGTTGAATTCAAAAGATTTTTGACACATTCATTATTCATTATGAAACTGCACTTTTATCATGTGTTGTGTTAAGCATAACTTTGATTTAATCTTCAATTTTTTCCAACTTTAGCTTTGATCAAAACCAATAGGTTTTCTCTAGGATTACAATTAGGTGGGTCCACAGGTCACATGGGTTTATCTTCAATTTTTGGATTAATTTGTAAACCTTTTTGTGATATGTGGCATAGTGCAAAGTCATTTCTTTAGTACTCTATCTTCCTTGGGGAATTTCTGTAATTCTGTGACAATTCTGTGTCTAGGCATATTTATCAGAGTTCACTCCTCCCTCAATTGGATCAAGATTTCCAGACCTATCGAAAATGAAAAATCTCTCAAACATTTTAATAGATTTTATAGTTTGGTGAAGATATCTAATCACTTAATCAGTAAATATATATCAAATACATATGTAATATGTATTAAATGCTTTAAATGTGCCAGGGACTGTTCTAGGCACTGGGGATACAAGTATAAAGAATGAAACAATCCCTCCCACAAAGGACCTTACATTCTAAACCCAGAACTTAAAAACTCTCTTAGACTTCTTTTGACAGTTTCCAGACAATGATGTCATCAAGGTGTCATGAATCTTCTCTCTCATTCACTTTTCACAAAGCATCTTATAGTCCTAGATGATAACAAGTATTGCTTTTGGGTTAAGATTGCCTTTAACTTAATACAGAGAAAGCAGAGAATGTACTTGCATACGGCTACTAAGAGTCAGCCAAGAGAACCTCTACTGAATCTACCATGCCTACATGTGAGTGAGTGCCATGAGATTTCAGAGCCTCAACTCAGCAGACAAGAGGCAGATGCACTTCAATGTTCTGCTACTCATGTATCTTTCATCAAGGACAAGAAAATTTGAGCTGAAAGAAGTTGTTTCTGTTGGGAAGGTGGCTAAACAACTTTTAATTCAATGTGACAAAATATTTCTCAAGTTCTTTCTGTATGCCCAGAATTTCAGTCAGCATCTGGGACACATTTAAAGAAAGTATGATAGTCCCTGCCTTTATCAAACTTATATTCTTCTAGGTTACCTTAAGAAAGGAAATGACTTGATCAGACCTGTGCATTAGGAAGATTTTTTTCACAGTCTTGTGAGGGATAGATTAGAGATGAAAAGTGTAGAAATAAGGAGAGGAGTCAAGGGACCATTACCATCATTCACATGAGAGGTAATGAGGATCTGAACTTGAGTTATAGCAGTAGGGAGGGGATAGCTAGAAGAGACATTATAGAGATAGGACTAATAACCTAGATATTGAGCATTAGATATGCCAGAGTCAAAGAAATTATGAGACTCCAAATCTGGAAGGCTAGAAAGGTGTGGTGAACATCAACAAAAATGGGAGAGTTGGGAGGACAGGTAGAAATTTTTTTGGAAATATATAAATTTACTTCTAAAAATGCAGGACTTGAGATGCTAGGCATTTAACAAGACAGATGAAAATGTGGAACTGGGATATGTATGTATATATATGTATATGTTTGTGTATGTGTATATGTATGTGTGTGTATACACACACATACACACAAACACAGATATTTATGGATTTGTGAAGCCTCCATATAAGGTTAAGTCATGAGAGTTGATGAGATCAGTAAAGGAGAGAGTTGAGAAAGAAAGGTGTAAAGAGATGAGGACAGAT
>JAQQSW010014558.1:0-12082 GCA_028646575.1 Pseudocheirus occidentalis | reverse complement strand
TCTGTCTGTCTGTCTGTCTGTCTGTCTGTCTGTCTGTCTGTCTGTCTGTCTGTCTGTCTATCATCTCTATGTATCTACCTATCTACCTACCTACCTATCTATCTATCTATCTATCTACCTATCTATCTACACATGCACACTTCTCACATGTAACTTATTCCCTATAATGCCTTTATTACCTTCTCTCTAATCTGTGTATATCTTGCAAATATCTAGTGACGTAAATTTCTGATCCAAAATGTGTATTTTTGCCTTCCTTCATATCTGGAGCTCTTAACACAGTGCCTGACACATACAAAGTACATACTAAATATTTATTGACTGACTCATGTAATGAAAAACCCAAACTTTGTGCCAAACAGATAGACTAGTAAGGTACCATCTCTGGGCATTTTGCCTCTCCATCATGTTGGCAATAGCCAACCCACAGAGGCCAGGGATACAAGCAGGGTCTCCCTAAGAATTGAAGCAAGTAACAACAATTAGATGGGGGGGGAGGAGGAGACTGGAGACAGAGGCAGGAATTTCGAACGAACTTGATCCAGCTGAGGAGATTCTGGCCAGTTTCAGGAATCTGGATTTTGACAAAGTTTGTGAGTAGACTTTTGATTTAATTTAAGGAATTGTTCTCCAGCTAGAGAGAATTTCAAGAATTGAATTCAATCAACGTTTTCCACCATTGCTGTCATTTTCATAATATTGTTCTCTTCCAATACTTTGTCATGGTAAGAATTTGAACCAGGCTTTTTAAAGGCTATACCAGCATAATGTGGATGAAACAAATGAACACCAATACTGTGAATTTTGAGGAATACGTGCTACTGAGATGAAAAAGCTTTGAGCACAGGCCTGCAGACAAATTCTATGTAATTATCCAAGCATTAGCAAAGTTGAGGCTATGGGATATATCATTCTAGGTTTGGCCATCTGGTAATAAAATTTACTGGCCATAACAACTCATAAAATAATGAATGAAATGCAATAGGCAGGTAGCCTCTTGGGTGCATATTGGAAGCTCTTTAAGATTCATAGAAGCTGCCTAAGATTACACCTTCCAGCATAGCCCTCAAGAAGTCAGAATTACTTCAGTGCCAAGATTAGTCATCATACAAGGAGACAGGAAAAGGCCAGACTTGTTCCAAACACAATACCCTGATCCTAAAATTAAATGAGCATTCCATAAGACAAGCTAAAGACCACAGATAAAAATCCATGAGGTATCAGTTCTAGGAGTAAAGACATGGAAAAGAATAATAATATCTCTTACTTATTTTTGAATTAGAAGTTGTAAAGGACATCACCTGGGTATAATAATTGACTTTTGTGCCTGATTTGGACATCAGCTTTGAAGACAAGCTGAAGGTTTCAGATTCTTTCATAGCCTCCTCCTATCATATTGTTTCAATTCAGCAAATATGTACAAAGGCCCAGAACAAAGAAAAATCCTGTCTTTTATTTCTTCTCTGTGGCTAGTGAGGTTTATGCTAATCTTGCTTGGACTAAGGGTCAGAGATTCAGGAGATTAGAGACACAAAATAGCATTTAACCTGGAGATAAATCAGATCTTTTGGCTGATGGTTAGCTGTCCTATAGGGGTTTTAGGGAAAAAAAGGAGAAGCTAGGGCTGAATTTCTTCTTACTGTTGGTAGCAGGGATTTATGCTAATAGAATTGGAATTTCAGAGGCTAAAAAACAAATAATACAAAACCCACCAAAACTCCAAGGAGAATGGCATCCTAGTGAAGCTGTTTTCTACGTCCTCTGTGAAGATACTGATCACATGCCTACTGGTAAAGATGGAGCTCTACTTTTGTGATGCTGACTTGGTCAAGCTTTGGAGTATAATTGCCTTTAGAATGCTTGTGTAAAGAGTGGTTTAAATTCACAAGCTAAAGAAAGAATTCGTGTACATCATAATTATTGCTCTTGTGCTATCATTTCAAATAATTTCTATTTTCTTTCCCCATAGATTGTTTAATCAATAGTGATGTGCTATAAATTAAGGATAATAAGATCATAGACTTCCAACAGGAAGGAACTTTTGAGGTCATCTGGTTCCACTCTCATTTTATAGATGAGGAAACTGATGTTGGCCCAAATCACTTAAGTTCACTAATATTGAATTATCTTTTTTTCTTTTTGGTAGGATGACAGTTTAGAAATTTCTGCCTCATAGGAGTCTAACCTCTAATCTCTACCAGGCTGAACAGATAATATAGTATGTAACAGAAAATTGCATAAAAATAACATTTACTTCCTGCATCAGAGGCATAGATCAGTAGCTTGCAGAACGCTCACAGGGGGCATGATCTGAACCATGAATCATCAAAGGAGACTGAGAGCAATTGCCTACTGTTTGTCACGGTTCTAGGTGCTGGACATATATACACAAAGAATGAAACAATTTAAACTCAGAAGAAGCCTACATTCTAGTGGGCAAGGGAAATGCACATACCTTTGTTTTATACACACATGCATACATATATATGCATATTCATATATATACACACACATATGTATATACATAATCTAAACATGCATAAAATATTTATCATAGAGTAAAATACAAGGGCACTATGAGAGGAGAGGTACCAACATTTGGTAGGATCAAGAAAGAATTCATGTGGAAGATTGTGCCTCAGCTGCATCTTAAAAGTAAAGGTGAACTCTATGACGAAGAGGTAAGGAGGGAGTATATTTCAAACATGGAAGACTGATAGTGAAGAAGCAAAGAGAGAAGACCAGTGTGGTTAGATCAGAATGTGGGAGGGAGAGTAATGTCTAGTTGATCTAGAAGAAAGTAGTTTGAAGACAGGTTGTATAAGGCTCTAGAAGCTAAACAGAGGCGTTTATTGTTTATGTAAGAAGTAATAGGAAAACACTGAAGTTGATTGAGTAAAGGAGGAACTTTGTCATATTTCTGCTCGAGGAAAATTATTTTGGCAGCAGTGTGTAGAATGGACTGAATAGTCTTGAAGTAAGGACACCAATTAGAGGGTGTTACAATAATCTAGGTGAAAGATAATAGGGACCCACAAAAGGTGGTACCTGAATGAGAGAATATAAGGATACAGATGCAAGAGATTTCTTGAAGATGGACATAGGAAGATTTGACAGCTGGTTGTGTATGAGGGGTGAGTACTCCAGGATTAAATCTAGAAAGCCAGGAGCAGGATCAGGAGGGGAATTAGTGTAGGATTAGGGGAATATAACTCTAGAACTGACAAAGAACCCAGGGACCATCTAATCTAACTCCATCATTTTACAAACGAGAAATCAAAAGTTCACCCACAAAGATTAAGCAACCTGTCAAATAGCATTTCATAAATGTTAGAGATGGGATTTGAATCCCAGTCCTCTAACTCCGTGTTGTTATGCAGGCATTTTTCAGTCATGTCCAACTCTTCTTGACCCTATTCGGGGCTTTCTTGGCAAAGTACTGGAGTAGTTTGTCATTTCTTCTCCTGCTCATTTTACAGGTAAGGAAACTGAGGCAAACAGGGTTAAGTGACTTGCCCAGGGTAACACAGTAAATGTCTGACACTGGATTTAAACTCTGATCTTCCTGACTCCAAACCCAGTGCTCTATCCACTGTGCCTCCTAGCTGTTTCCCCTAATCAAAGTGCACTCTTTATTGTCCCACATGTTTCATGGTTTTGGGGTTCCTGTTGCATGCTATATTCACAACTCATCAGGTTTGCATGTTTATACACAGCTAACACTTTCCTTGACTTTTTCCCCTTATACTTTTCATTCTCCTTTTAAATATCTTTCTCTTCAATTAAACTGCCTATTTCTTTAGTGGGGGTTAGACTAACAAACATCTTCCTGTCCATTTATGAAAAAATAGCAAAATAAAGTAGCACTGTCTCTGACTCTATGATAATTCCATCTTGCTTCTGGCCTTTCTTGAGACATTAGTGCTGAAAGTTTTGTTTCACAGGCAGCTTGGTTTTTCTGATACCTTGCCTCAGGTGCAGCCTCATATAGACAGTACCATAAAACACTCTAAACTTCAGCTCCTGGTGGGCTCCATTCCTGGACCAACTGGATAGCACTGAAGAAGACAAAGTCTTCTGTACCAAATAATTAAAAGAGAAAGAAAAAAGCAAAACTTTAGTCAGCAAAACTAACACATCAATCAAATGTGACAGCATTTGAAACGTTTAATACCCACAATTCTCCATTTCTTAAAAAAATACTCTTATATAACTGCTGCTGGAAGGTAAAAGAAAATAGTTTATGCCTTTTCTCATCTCTTTTTTTTTGGGAACAAAATTGGTCATTATAATTGCAATGGATGTAGTTCATGGGGTTTTTTTGTTGTTGTTCTTTCTGTTTGTAGTCTTGTAGTTAGTGTGCTCTTTTTAATTCAGTCTGCATGAAGTTATAAAAGTCGAAACTCATGTTTTAAAAGTTTGCCACTGTCATAGAGTCATTTACTTCCAGACTTTTAGGAATAACTGGAAGATGCATAAGCAAACATCTATCCTCTTATTTTGCAATTAATGAAATTGAGGTCAATGTAACCTCCCACCCAAATAGGAACAATTCTGCTTTATACTTGACTGATGGCCATTTGAATGAACACATACGGTAATGGGGAGTTAACCCATTTTGCACAGTTTATTTTTGAGAAAAATCCAACTGATTTTAATTATTTTTACATAGCACACTATCCAGATACTTCTCTATCCAGATTGAATCCTTCTGTATAAATTTGTTTTCTTTAAACTGAATATCCCAAATGAACATTAATATAGGTAGTTCTGCTTTATTGTGATGTATGTATTGCCCCAAAGCATCCTGCTATGCAAAATTGTGCAGTAGAGCTTCTGGAACAAATGGTATTAAGGTCACAGTGCTCAAAATTAATCAGTAATACATAATAAAAGATGAACCTTGTAAGGAAAAAATCCACAGTTTTAATATGGTAAATGATTAAGAAATATAAAAACACCCAGAATAAAGTAGTACCCCCTGCTCAGGCTTGGGCTATTGCATAATCAGAGCCCTGGGCATGTGCAAGAAATCATGTTTGAACAGAGGGGGTATGGGGGATGGTGCAAGCAAGCTCTTTTTTATCTCAGCTCCTACTGTATCAGAAGATATATACTACTAGTTCCCTCAATAATTTCTGGTCCCTCTGAAGCTTTCTCTTTGCCTTAACTCCTTGAATGAGAAAAATCATTTCTTGTTTGGACTCCAAATGATCCTCATTTTGGATTTAGGTCTTCCTTAATAAACATGGTGGTAACCACTTTTTACCTCAACACTGATCTTGATGATTCTGCTTCCTTAACATCCTAATGCTTTCTATTCCAGTTGATTTTTCTGAAGGAAATTCACTAGCCTAGTTGTTAGAACTGATAGATATTTACATGAAGCTTTATATGAAGCTTGGCTTTTGTATTTATTGTTCTTAGTTGGCAGCTGAATTTTGTTCCTCTCTAGTGACTATGAACTTAGCTGCCCATGTGTCATGATGGCAGTAGTTATTCTGGTTTTGAATTTGGCTCCTTGTGTCTAGTCTCCATAAGGTTCTCTATCGTGTTACTTGCACATCCTGCTGGCCTTCTAGGCTTCTATGTCTGCTAGCCATTTCTCTGGATATCTTCCAACTTATTTGTAAAACTGAGATAATTTAGATAATTTTTAGGCTTACAGCTCTATTCCCCTGCTCATTCACTTTTCTTTCTACAACTTTTCCTCAAGATGTAGCTTTTCCTACCTGGGAGGGTTATTTTCTAGTAATGAGCCTCACAACAGAAAAATAAGTGGTGTGTGTGTGTGTGTGTGTGTGTGCAAGTGTGTATGTGTTTGTGTGTGAAAATCGATTACAAAATTTTCTCTACTGGCAAATGGAGGGTCATAGCATTACAAAGTGGGGTAGTAAATGGTGATTTGACATCATAAAAGTACCTGTTTCTTTTTCTTCTGGATGACACAGAAATATAGTCACTGGATAGGAAAAATCCATTTTGTTTTACTGTACTTTTATTTTAGTGTAGATTGTAGTGATTCTTAACCTGGGATCAGTGAATTTAAAAAAAAAACATATTTTGACAATTGTATTTCAATATGGTTGGTTGTAATCTTATACATGTTATGCATTTAAAACCTTTTAAAAATTAAAACCATTAAAAATTCTTGTGAAAAGGAGTCCATGTATTTCACTAGACTGCCAAAGGTGTCAATGACCCCAAAATGATTAAGAATCCCTGAGATAGGGAAAATACATTCTACCCCTACTTCTTTAAATTCATGCAGGGCTTCCCTTCACATATTGGCAACAACCTGTTGACCTACAAGTTATGGTCCAAATATATGCACAAATGAGTACTATTTGACTGGTGATTGATCTTTGGTAGGTCTGCATATCAGCTTTGTTTAATTGCTTCTTCATTATTTAGCTTTTGGAATATCATCCATTAATCACCTGTGAGTTAATAATTCTAAGTTCTATCCATTAAGAAAATGAAGTCATTAGTTAGAAAACCAACAACAAATCCAATGTATGTTGAAAGCAATCACAATACTGGATAAAGGCCAACATTTACCTAGCTAATAAGATGTACCGAGCACATTTAAGGAGAATGAAGAGAAGCAGAAAGTTTTGTTTTCCATTTGCAACTCAGAAATAGTGCCTAGGTGAATCTAATAAACACATTCTATCTTCTTTTGGAATTTCCAATCCACTTTGAGCTTGTTATGCTCCACTGAAAATGAAAAATACACCTATTGTTACTTTATGCCGAAATCAGATACATTATCACAGGAAAGTAACTGGAGAATACAGGTGTTAATGGACTATGAAAAAATGAAAATAACTGGAACTATCCAAATGGAAGGCATATATGTATATGTACATGGCCCTATACATCTGTCTGTCTGTATATTTTTTAAGTTCAGTGAGGTGGCTCAGTGCATACTGCAGAGGGCCTATAATCAAGAAGACCTGGGCCTGGTTTCAGACGCTTACTAGCTGTGTGATCCTGGATAAGTCATTTAAGCTGTGTTTGCCTTAGTTTTCTCATCTGTAAAATAGGGATGATAATGGCATCTGTCTCTTAAAGCTATTGTGAAAATCTAATGAGATAATCATTGTAAAGAGCTTAACATAGTTCCTGGTACATAGTAAACACTATGTAATTTTTAGCTATGATTATATTAGCTATTTTGTTAAAGGTCATGTCAGAGACTGCAGTTACATTTCTAAAGGGAAAATTTGTACATCGATGCCCTAATTTGGCTTTAGCAAGCAGGCCCTAGTGCAGGCCCCCAACCTCTACTTTTCCATTCATTGCTAAGGAAAGCTAATACATCAGGTACTGTGTTGACTCTCTTTACACCATTATATATATGAAAGAAAAGAGATTTCTTAGTAGACACAATCACATCGTGTGTTAGTCCACATGTCTTCTAGTCTATTATCTTCATGAGCACTTTCTGAAAGTGATCTCTCTGACTGTGATAAGTGCCAGAATGCCTGGAAGACACAACAGACTCATTGTCACATGACAAGCATAGCCTCTCTAGATATCTTTATGCATTTGGAGAACATCTATCTATCTATATGTGTGTGTATGTGTATTCACATTTATATGTATATATATATATATATACATATATATGTTTGTATATCTATCTATCTATCTATCTATCTATGCCAAAAGAAACTACAAAAGGTGATATACAAGGCAGAAAGAGATATGTGACCTAATGCTGACAAAGGTATGGAAATGGTACCTTGACCCAAATGCAGCTTACATCCATTAAACGGACCATAATAATACCATGATTATTCCGGTTCTCCACAAACAATGAAGCCTTTTTTGGAAATCACCAGTGCTAGAGGATTCCTGCCTTTCAGTAGTCCCTGTTGTTCTTGTTTTTCTTGTTGGTCCTTTGTTTCAAAAGGACCAATGACATCATAGGGTGAGATCTTAACTTGAATATTAATTAAAGTGATGGAAAGTTGCACAAAGTAATCAACCTCACTTTTCTAGAGTTACCAAAGCCCAGTGGCAAGACAACAATCAGGATGAGAGGTGATAACCTGGGATGTAGTAGATAACATTGGCATCTTCAATGTCTGATCAAGTTATAAGTGCTCAACAACACCTGCTTCAGCTGCCTTCATAGTCATGGGAACAAATTGTTCTCATCAGCCCATTTTGCCAGGGGAAGTCTTCCATAATTATCCTTTAGAAGCATGATCATCTCCTCCACATCATGATCACATATGATAGCAAGTGTTTCCTTTTACACATATAGCCATTATTCATCGTATTGGCTTCAGTGCTGATATAGGGAGAATGAATGAATGAATAGCATGGGTGATGCAAGGCTATATTTAATTGTGTTTTACTGACAATGTACTGTAAATAGTCATTTCTCTCAAAGAGATAATACCCATTTAATGCACAAACATTTCACTTTGTGGATAAAATTAATATTTTACAATTAGGTGCTATTATCTAAAGTTATTGTAATCTTTTGCCATTTCCTTCTCCAGATGATTTGACAGATGAGAAGACTGAGGTAAACAGTGTTAAGTGACTTGCCTAGGGTCACACAGACAGTGTCTGAGGTCAGATTTGAATGACCAAAACTGAGCCTTTCTTATTCCAAGCCTGTCACTCTTTCCATTGCATTTAATCGTGTTTTACTAACAACTTATTGTAGTCATTTCTACAGAACCACAGTTTGAGAATGCAGAAGAAAACTAGCTCTACTCAAATGTATCATGTAACTTGACCTTAGTGACTGAGATCTACAGAATAAAAGAATTCTCATATAGGAAGAGATGCTAGTGGTCTATTCCACTATTCCAACTGGATCTATTCCAAGATCTATTGCAAGAAAAATTCATTTCTTCAGAATAATCCTCACATTTTAGGATTTACCATAGAAATCCTGTGATATGGTATCCAATAGCACTGTTTCCAAGTCTTCACCCTACTCTAATATACCCGTCTCTAATGTTCTAGTTCGTTAATATTCATCTTAAAATGTGTCATCTCCAATTGAATATTGGCTCAAGATGTGGTCTCACCTGGGCGGAGGACAACAGGGCACAAGGAATACCTTCCAACTTGACCTTTTTCCTCCTGGTCAAGAGCAATAATTGTTACATCTGTCATCTGGCATTTACTCTTCATTTGCATCCTTACTTATTTTTGCATCTGTGCATGTTTTTTTTTCCCTTCCACCTTCTTGATCCTGTTGTTGTTTGCTTGGTGGTGCAATGGAAAGAGTGTCAGGCTTGGAATAAGAAAGGCTCATATTTGGTCATTCAAATCTGGCCTCAGACACTGGCTGTGTGACACTGGCCAAGTCACTTAACACTGTTTGCCTCAGTTTCCTCATCTGTCTGGAGAAGGAAATGGCAAAAGATTCCAGTATCTTTGTCAAGAAATCCCCAAAAGGGTCATGAAGCATCAGACATGACCAAAAATCACTGAACACTCCTTGATCTTAGTTACCCCAAAATTAAACAAGTAACTCCTGGTGAAGCTTGTGGACTCTTCAGAATATGCTTTAAATTAATAATTGGAGAAAATTCTAGATAATAAGCTCCTTGAAAGCAGGAACTTTTAAACCTCATAATGACATGCACATAGTTAATTCCCATTAAATACTTGCTGACGAGGAGGTTGAAGACAAAGATAAAGACGATAGTGCAGGTGATTCAGCAGGAAGCTGCATTGGAAAGCTCATTCATTCCTATTCTTTAGGCCTATACACACAAATGGTCCTGTGATTTTTCTTCCCATTTTCTTTTATGTATTACAAATGCCTCTGATTTGTTATTTTACAACCACATAAGTTCTGTTTCTGAGCATTTTTCCATGCTGCATTTCATTTTATCATCTCTTGTCTATATTTCCAAATGTGTCCATTTATTCAGTCTGGTTTCTTCCATGTGAGCTGTTATTTACAATGCCACCTAATTTAATATTGATGCAACTAAGTCCAGGGAGCAATTTGCATAGCCTTGTAGATCACTGATTGAAAATTCAAGCATGCATGGACTGAACTGAGGACCCTGCTGTATTTTATCAGCGTTTCATCCTGTGACTTGCTTTCATTATCCTTTAGAAGTTATGATATTTCAAAAGCCCCCAAAGCAGATCCACATGACCACATACAAACTGTGGATTATTTTTTTTAGTAAAAAACTGAGAGGACTCATACACAGTGTTTGATTGCACAATGAAAATAAATTCTACAAATTTACTAATGCTGATTCAAAAATTAAGTCTTGCAATAATAATTCTGAATCAGGAAACTTTGGACATGGAAGACATCTCTGAGGTTGAGTTCAAATCTGATATTTTCAAATAAGTTAAATAAGGTCCCAAGAGATTAAGTAACTTATTGTGATTTGGGGTTTGATTATAGAATTCTTGACTCCTAATCAAATGGGCTTTTTTCTGAGTTACTATATTACCTCTTATTTAAGGTACCCTCTTTATTACTCCTTTATTTTTGAATTATTTAGATAGCCTTGAGTATTTCTGTTATTTTCTTACATATCAGCTTAACACAGATAGGAAATTAATAATGGGCCATGGGCAGCAGTTCTAACTATGCATGTTTTTTGGTACCTGGAGAAAGCAGAAGATCTCCACAAGATTATGAGGTTTCTAGGCTACTGAAAGACTGTCTTGTAAGGATAGATGAAGGATATCTGGGGGCTAGATTGAGCCTGTGGGAGAAGGAAGACTCGATGAGATTTTGAAGGTAATGAAAGGCCATCTCTCAGAGATGGATAATTCCGGATATGAGGGTGATTGGTATAGAGAGAGCAAGAAATGGGATGTGAAATTATGCTATTACTTCTCTTTAAAATTTCACTGTGCACTTCTGGTAGCCAAGATGACAAAATATGCAATAAATCATTATAATTCTCCCATATTCACGTCCAAATAACCATAATATACAAATCCTGGAACAGCAGAGACAGCAAAAAGATTTGATGAAGCAATTGTTTAGTCCAAGATACTTGGAAGATCTGAAAGAAAGGTCCTTCTCATTTGGGTAAAAAGGGAACAAATTCCAGTTCATAAAGCATCCTTAGCAAACCAGCAGGAGCTCCTGAGCCCTAATCTGGTCAAGCAGGCAAACACCAACATCAGGACCCATCCTTTAGCATAGGCAAGGGAACTGGTAGAGTCCAGCAGGATAAGAAAGTAGGCCAGATGTCCATGTGCTTCAGTGTAGCCTTGGGGAAATGAAGAAACACCACACCAGGCCTCAGCACATACCAGTCACCACCACTAGGACCCCAACTCAACACCAGGCAAGCTGCCAGACACACACAAACTTCAGCAGTACCAGCCACCCCACCACACCCCTTCAGAACAGCAAAATTTCAGAACTATGAGGCTGAGTTAAAAATGCTACACATGGCCAGAAAGAAACAATTCAAATATCAGGGAATCACAATCGAGTTTATGCAGGACTTGGCAGCTGCAACATTAAAGTATCAGAGATGAATCACTTTCTTGGCAAAATTAAGAAAATATATAAAGGAAAAAATGATCATTCAATGAAATAGAAGGATTTCAAGCTTCCATAAGGAAAAGGCCAGAGCTAAACCAAAGATTTGAACTCCAATGTCAAAACCCAAGAGAAGCATAAGCAGGTAAAAAGGGAAAAGAAAACAACAGATTCAAAAGAGCTAAACTATTTGTATCCATGCATAGGAAGATGATACTTGTAGTTCTTAAAGTTTGTATTACTGAAATTACAGCTAGAAGGAATATACGCACATATACACACAAACACACACATGCACATGCACACATACAGAGAGAGAGAGACAGAGAGACAGAATGAGAGAGAGAGACAGAGACAGAGACAGAGACAGAGAGACAGAAAGACAAAGAGAAAGACAGAGAGACACACACAGAGAATGGCTATAAAGTAACTTTGAGAGAATTACTTAAAAAATGTAAGAGATGAGAAAAAGGAGTACAATGGGTGAAGAAGGAAGGAGAAGTAGAATAGGGGTAAATTATTTCACATGAAAAGGCACAAAAAAATTCAGTACAGTGGAGGGGAAGGTGGGAC
>JAQQSW010014557.1:0-12082 GCA_028646575.1 Pseudocheirus occidentalis | reverse complement strand
GAAGAAGAAGAAGAAGAAGAAGAAGAAGAAGAAGAAGAAGAAGAAGAAGAAGAAGAAGAAGAGGAAAATAGTCTGCTTCATTCTGCATCCATAGTTCTTTCTCTGGATGTAGATGGCGTTTTCCATCATGAGTCCTTTGGAATTGTTTTAGGTCTTTGCATTGCTGAGAAGGGCTAAGTCTATCAGAACCAGTCCTCGAACACTATGGCTATTACTGTCTACAATGTTCTCCTGGTTCTGCTCACTTCACTCAGCATCAGTTCATATAAATCTTTCCAGGTTTTTCTGAAGTCTGCCTGTTCATCATTTCTTATGGAACAATAGTATTTCATTACATACATGTACCACAACTTGTTCATCCATTCCCCAATTGATGGCCACCCCCTCAGTTTCCAGTTCTTGGCCACCACAAAAAGAGCTGCTATAAATATCTTTGTACATGTGTGGTCCTTTTCCCATCTTTATGATCTCTTTGGGATACAGTCCTAGAAGTGGTATTGCTGGGTCAAAGGGTATGTACATTTTTATAGCCCTTTGGACATAGTTCCAAATTGCTCTCCAGAATGGTCAGATCAGCTCCACAAACAATGAATTGGTGTTCCAACTTTCCCACATCTTCTCTAACATTTATCATTTTCTTGTTTTGCCATGTTAGTCAATCTGATAGGTTTGATGTGGCACCTCAGAGTTGTTTTGATTTTTAGCTCTAATAGTGATTTAAAGAATTTTTTCATATGACTATAAAACTTTAATTTCTTCCTCTGAAAACTGTTCTTTCATATCCTTTGACCATTTATCATTTGAGGAATGACTTGTATTCTCATAAATTTGATTCAGTTCTCTATATAGTTTAGAAATGAGGCCTTTGTCAGAGACACTAGTTGTAAAAATTCTTTCCCAGTTTTCTGCTTCCTTCACAATCTTGGTTGCATTGACTTTATTTGTGCAAAAGCTTTTCAATTTAATGTAATCAGAATTATCTATTTTGCATTTTATAATGTTCTTTACTCCATGACCTTTTGGTGATCTCATACAGCGGCCCAGAAGTTATATTTTTAGTATTGAGATGTACTTTGTATAGGCCTACTGACTTGTATTTGTTGAGAAAAACTAAGTGTCCTCTTATTATCTTTTTACATATCTTGGGTTTCAACTCTCTTTTAATTATTTTTGTGCCAGGGAGTTAGTTGGCTTGGTGGATAGAGCCTTGGATACAGAGTCAGGAAGACCTACTTCAGTTGTGACTCAGTTTCCTCAACTGTAAAAGGGGGATGATAAGCCCCTACCTCCCAGGATTATTGTGAAGATCAAATGAGAGAGTAATTGTACAACACTTGGCAAAATTCCTGTTACATAATGAGTGCTATATAAATGTTAGTTATTATTAACAATATTATTATTATTATAGGCTAACTGTAACTGGCAGATAATATTGAAGAGAACACATCAGTAGGAGAGAACATATCAGAATCGGTGTTTTTTAGCCAACAGCATTAGAGAAGAGCCTCACTGACCCTCAGAAGGAGGTGAAGCCAGGAACTTTGCTCTGACTAACCAGTGAGAGTAGGAATTGAAATAAGAACCCTAACTAATGAAGGTGACTCACTTGTCTCAGTGGGTAGAAGAATACGGTAGGGTCTTAGCTCCCAGATTTCTCATGAATCATTCTCCCAAACCTTTGGAACTCACCAGGTTCTAGCCTAGTCCAATACTCCTTCACCAAGAGTGGCATAGAACAAACACTAAGAGTCAAAAAAAAAAAAAGAAGCCTCTATTCATGTTCATCCAATTAGGGATGGCCCAAGGCCTCTCAGTATCCAGAGGTTTATTGCATGTGTCCCTCATTCAGGGTAGCCAGAGGATTAAGTTGCCTGCAGGAGAGTCTTTTGTTTACTTCCTAGTTCTGGTTCAGTAACCAACCCCAAAAAGCTACTCTTCTTCACCACAAGGTCAGTGAATTAGAAACTGTTAGAATATTTGTACATTCTCTGAGTCAAGGATCAAGGCCATTGACAATTCATCACATCTTTCTGGAAGTAGCCCCTTCCACCTGGGCTGCAACAAGTCAAACACACCACAAATGCTCTGGGATGAGTCTTCATTGGCCTGTTCCCTTGTTTCATATCTCTGAATTCTTTAAAAATCTTCCTTTCTTAAAGTCTGTGTCAGACTATGACAAGTATCAGAAACTCTAAGATGGCTTAGTCACTGTTTCCCATGGTTCCTGTCATTTTCAATTCTCCAGACTTCTCCTAATTTGTCAGAATTGGGTCTAGAATAACAATTCCCTTATTTCCATCTTCCATTTTATGAAAGATGAAATTGGCAATGAGGCAAGTTAAGAATTTATCAGCAGCTTTATTAGAGAGTGACCTTCTTGCAGATACCTGGATAATTAAACTCCCCCAATAGAATGCTATTCTAATGCCTTTCTAGCTTTGTAGTGTAACAACAAAATGAAAATAATAATAGACAAATTTTCCTACATCTCACTTTTTTCTAAATCCACACTTTCAGTAAGTAGCAGTAATGAAAACACTCTTTGTATCCCTAGTCTTTCTGCCCAAGAAATCATAATCCTTAAAGATTCTTTCCAAGTTTCTTCAGGCAGCATCAGTAAATTCCTCATTTGACAAACAACTATTAAGCACCTATCATGTACATACCACTGTATTAGGGGCCAAGAAACATATGTAATTTGATAAGACAGTCTTTGTCCTCATGAAGCTTGCAATTAAATAGAAAATCAGACTGCTGCCTTCACAGTCCTTTCCCATAGTGCCCCTCCATCTCTTTTTTTTCTACCATATCTCATAAAGAACCGAATTATGTGAGGAAACAGGGGAAGCTGTGCAAGACATCACTGCTAGTTATAGCATCTACCAAATACTTAGGAGGACCTGAGGGGGCCATCGCCAGTCATCCTGATTGATATCTGGCCACTGGACCGAGATGGCTCTGGAGGAAAAAGCAAGGTTAGTAACTTTGCATAGCTCTCCCTTATTAAAATCAAATTATGGCATCACCTTGATATCAATGGTCCTTTTCAAGAATGAAGGACAAACAACATGGAGGACCTGATCTAATAGATCCATAGACCACAAACTCTAACACAACAAATACAGACCACATGATGAACTGAAAGCTTCTCTACCATCTTTACATCTGCCTTGAATTGGCGGATGTTTTCTACTGGATTCAAATGTTCCTAATAAGTTCAGTTGTAGACAGCCAAAATGGAACAAAATCATCCTCTCTCTTCCCTTTCAACCTTGGCCTGCACAAACCACCAACCTCAGAGGACCAATGAAAGGCAAGGTCAAGATAGCGAGCATTTATTCAGTTATTGCCTTCACATAGCTCCAACTAGTTACTGTGGATATTAGTTCATAGAATTTGTGTAGCCTGATTCTGACTTATCATCTAACTATCACAGGCTATTATGTTCATTGAATTATATTAAGACCTATCCCTCTTTCTCAGCACACATAAGCAGCACTCCTCCCCTGTCATTCCCAGAAAGGCACTCAATCATCACTTCTGGATTTCCTGCTTCTGTTCTTATCACTGGGCAGAAATTAGCTCCACAGCCACACTTCATCCTTGGGTTCACATTTAGGGCTCGCTGTCTTTTATGTCTTGGTAGTACCTATAAATTCTTCATTATCACGTCTGGGCTTTGACCTTCTTTAGTCCATCCCAGTTCTCATATGATTAGTCATCAGCCCTTAGATTGTCATCAAGAAGGTACCAAGCAAGGATTAGGTAATGGAAAATAGCCCTCAACTTTCTTTAAAGAATGTCATCAGGGGTAGTATCAGACTCTGTTTCCTTAGACTCAAATCAGTGCTTCTCCAGGACTGCCTCTTTTACTAGTTAAATTCTTTGGCCACTATGACAGTAAAACACACACACACACACACATGCATATACATACATACATACATATGTACACACACATATACAAATACATATCACTATGTAATGGTAATGGGAATTTAAAGATCTTCCATGTCCCTTAGTAGGCCTAAGGGAATTTGAAGATCTTCCTTGCCCCCTAATAGGTAGAATGTTATCACATAGAAGCTGTGGTGGGAGGAGTTTGCTGAAGGGTAGAGCAGAACCTCCAGGAAGCTGGGAGTCAGAGCAGCTAACATGGTGAGAGAAAGAGGAAGCAGGCAAGCAGACAGGCTTGTCAGTGTTGTTTGTGGGAAGGATGGGGTGGCTCCCTGCTTTGTTATGGTGTATTAACTTCTTTGTTGCTATGATCAATTTGACTTTCTGGTGTTGGGATTTGGTTTTCTGGTGTCTGAATAAATGTTTTGCTTCTTTTTTCTCTATGGAGAGTGTGTTATATTTTGTGATTCAGAACTCTGCTGGCATATTTATAGTCACTGTTGGTGCTGTAAATTTTGTGTTGGTGCTATTCACAGTAACAGCGAAACATATACACACATGTATACACACCACCACAACAGTGAAATATATGCACACATATATACATACATGTATATAATATGTGTACACATGCACATACCCATATATACTTACATGTGTGCATGTGTGTGTTTAGATGTAAAAAACACATAAATCCAGGCTAATATGTACCATTGTTCATTGTTGTTCAGTTGTTTCAGTCGTGTCCAAGTCTTTGTGACCACAGTTAGGGTTTTCTTGGCAAAGATACTGAAGTGATTTGCCATTTCCTTCTCCAGATCATTTTGCAGATGAACTGAGGCAAAGAAGCTTAAGTGACTTAGAGTCATGCAGCTAGTAAGTGTCTGACCCTGGATTTGAACTCAGGTCTCCTAACTCCAGGTCTGGTGCTCTATACATTATGCTACTTAACTGCCCATATAGTGCCAGTGGGAAGAATGGGCATAGATCTGTAGTATACTGTTACAGAGGCATTCACTTAAGAAACACATATGGCCAAGGTAACTCAGACCTCTAGTACTGATGGACTTGTGCAAGAGGCTTGAGTTTGCTTTTTTTTATGGTGTCCTCATACTGCTCCCCCCGGGTGCAACATTTCTGCTGAGCAGGTTGTTCCATTAGGTTCCCGGGACTTACTCTTCCCTGGGACTGTCTTTGACACACAGATGGTCTGGTCCTGATCTTACCTGGGTATGGCATTATGTGCTAGTTGAATACTCTGCTATAAGATTCCACTGCCAATGGGTCAGTGGAGGGGAAGAAAGCAAAATCCTTCTTCCGTTGCTGCACTATAGAAATGGTTCAATGGCAAAGGGAAAGAGCATTTTTTTCCCCTCAAAAGCTAGGTTCTTATTTCATAGCAGGCTCTTTCCTTGACTGCCAAAGAAGAATTATTGACTCTGCTCAGAGAGAGATGTTTTTTAAGACCATCTAGTGCAAACCTAATCTTTCAGTCAGACAACGACTAGCCATCGAATAATTCCAACAATTTGACTGAAGAACTTCATCATATCTCCTTAGGGAGTAAACGTGTCCTTTTTCAGACTTCCTTTCCTTCAGTTCATTAAAATCTTGTAAAATAAGATACCAATGGGCCACTCACAATCTGCCTATATGTCACTCAAGATGTGACCCATGACCTTTACAAGCCCTTAATGCAAACCTCTACTAATCTCAAGGGGGCATGACTTTAACACCTCATTGTCACTGTTGCCTGGGGACTAAATTGACCAGGGGCTCCCTGATTCCAGCTGAGTTCTCTGCACTCAGTTTGTTTGGTACCAAGGGTTCTGGTCCTGGAGTCAGGAAGACTTAACTTCCTGAGTTCAGATCTGGCTTCAGACACTTCCTAGCTGTGTGACTCTAGGCAAGTCAATTAATCCTGTTTGCCTCTGTTTCCTCATCTATAAAATGAGCTGGAGAAGGAAATGACAAACCACTCCACTATCTTTGCCAAGGAAACTCCAAATGGGGTCAGGAAGAGTTGAATGTAACTGGGAAACTACTGAACAACAACAAAATAACTGGTCATGTAATTTGTTTTCAGTTCTGTACTTCTACAAGAAATGTGGCTATAAATATTTTGGTATATATGGGACCACTTTTTTAATTGGATTTTTTTCAATTAATAAAAAATAATTTTTAGCATGATGAGAGAAAGAGGAAGCAGGCAAGCAGATAGGCTTGTGAGTGTTGTTTGTGGGAAGGATGGTGTGGCTCCCTCACATCTTTGGTTAAAAAAAAAAGAAAAAGAAAACCCTTGTAATAGATATGCAGTCAAGCAAAATGTCAATCTATATATATATATATGTATATACATACATAAATATATGTATGTGTATATATGTGTGTATACATATACACATACCCACATCCATACTCATATATATGTGGGTATGTATACGCACACACATGTACATATACATGGCTCAGGATGCAATATGTATCGCATCTTGACTCTACCACCTCTCCATCAGGAAGCAGCACATGCTTCATCATCAGTTTTCTGGAATCATGGTTGCTGATTGTGTTGATCAGAGTCCTTAATGCCTTCAAGGTTGTTTTATTGTACTGTTGTTATAAACTTTTCTCCTTGTTCCCCTCACTTCATTCTATATAAGTTTGTTCATATCTTTATATGAAATGATTATTTATTTTACCTCCTTGAATCATATGTCTGTCTAGGAGTGGCCTCCCTGGGACAAACTGTATGATGGTTTTGCTCAATTTCTTAACAGAATTTTATTTTTGTTTTATGTAAAGCACAAGCACATTAAGAGGGATGTCTCTGACTTCCTTGGTTGGGCCAGTAACATCCATTATAAACATCTGTTATAGCTTTCTATGATAGACAGCTCCCAGAGATAATAACAATGAAAAGCTCTCCCAAGATTTACTCTAAACCCCCAATTCCTTTTTAAGCGACAGAATCACAAGAATGTAAAGGAAAAGATCATCAGCATGACCAGCGATGGTATTTGATGAAAGTGATATAATTAATGGTAAAAGAACTCTCTGCAACGATAAATAATGTGATAGGATATTTCTGTTACTCTGAATTAATAAATGACTAGGCCACATTCTTTATGAATACACTTGAAAGTAACTCACCTATCACAATCTAAATAACAATCTGTTTCATCTTTTTCATTAATTCTGATGTCTATCCCCTCAGTTCTGTGTTATAAGGACTGTAGAGCAAAAGAAATCGTTTTTAGTGAAATTATGAATTCTGATTGTTTTATTGTTGTTTAGTCATTTAAGTCCTATCTGACTTTTTGGACCCCATGTGAAATTTTCTTGCCAAAGATACTGGAGTCGTTTGTATTTCCTTCTCCAGTTCATTTTACAGATGAGAAAACGGAGACCAACAGGGTTCAGTTCAAGGGTCACACAGCTAGTAAGTGTCTGAGGCCCAATTTGAACTCAGGATGAAGTGTCTTCCTGACTCCAGGCCCAGCGCTCCATCCACGTAACTGCCCTGAATTCTGATTACTGCTGTGATAGAATAATGAATCAAACCAGCAAAGCGGGTGACCGGAGGTCCTTTGAGCACTGAGGAAGGAAAAAGATGCCATGTGGCCCAGATAGAGTAACTACAGATAGCTTTTCAGCTATTCCATTAGGAGAAAAAGGAATTTTAAAAAACTTTATGTTACTTTGCAATTTTTATTGCTGCCTTTTGTTTTTGCATTACCTTAATTTTAAAATATATTCTTCCTCCATTCTCTCCCCAGAGAAGCATCCCTCATAAAACAAAGAATAAAAAAGAAAGAGGAAAAAAAAGGGCACAGCACAACTCAACACATCAGCTAAGTCTGCCAGTATATACCGTGTACCACATCCATAGACTCCCACTTCAACAGAGGAGGAAGAATGGTACATTTACCTCTTCTTCAGGGCCAGCCTTGATCATCATAATTACACGCTGCATTGGGTCATTTTTTTCTCTTTCTCTTTACGTTGTTGATGTCTTTACGTATATTTTCCTAATTCTGCGTATTTTGCTTTGTATTAATTCATGTATCTTCCCATGATTCTCTGTACTCTTCATGTTTTCATTTCTTACAACATAGTAATATTCCATTATATTCACATACCAGAATTTGATTAGCTATTCCCTGATCAATGGATATCTACTTTGTTTTCAGTTCTTTGATAATACCAAAAGGGCTACCATAAATATTTTAATGTCTATGAAACCTTTTCATCTTTGACCTTCTTAGGGTATATGCCTAGTAGTGGAATCTCTGGGCCACATTTTAGTCAGCTTAGTTTTAGAGTAGTTCCAAGTTGCCTTCCAGAACACTCAGATGAACTCATAGATATACCAACAGTGTTTAGTGGGCCTGTCTTTCCAGTCCTTCTGACATGGATGATCTCCATCTTTTGTCACTTTTGCCATTTTATTCAGTGCAAGTAAAACCTCCGAGAGAACTGAATTCTGTTTCTCTTGTTATTAGTAATTTGAATAGATCTTTCATATAATATTTAATATTTTGCTGTTCTTCTTATGAGAACTGTTTGTTTACATTCTTTGGCTACTTATGGATATGGAAATTTAAAATAATGTACTTGAACCTGCTAAGGTTGCCATGCTGATATATTTGAAAGTGTCTTCTTTCACTTGGATATCCAAGAGTAATTTTGGAAGGAGAAGAAATTAGTGAAGCTAAAAGGAACATTAAGAAAAGAAACATTAAGTCAAGAATCAGACCTCTCCTGTCACAATATGTACAGAGGTGTGTGTGCTAAATTACACTCATGATTTTCATTTCTGTTAAGAACTATTGGCTTATCTCTTTGGAAAGGTATCATGTGCTAGTGAAATGAATGTTGAATCAAGCGTCCATGACCTAGGTTCAGGTCCTTGCTCTAACACAAGTTGTGTGACTGAGCAAATGATTTAACTTCTCTAAACCTCAGTTTACTTATCTGTGAAATGGAGATAAGCATATTTACACCAATAATCTCATAGGACAAGAATCATCTAAGTACAATATATGAATATGCTTTGCAACAGTAAATAAAGGATGTAATTCTAAGTTGCTATTATGTCTAAAAACATTAGGAATGTAACAAATAGTTGTTCCTTTTTAGTTCACTTTGAAAGATAATTTATTGCAAAATAATTATTGATTCATCCTTCTTCCTGTTGCAAAACAGAAATTGTACCATCTGGAAATTTAAATGCATTATTATCTGAGGAACTCTAACTAAAGAAGGAAAAAAGGCTTCAGTTCAAATAAACAAAAAATGATATAAGAAGTACTAAGATCAAAATTAATGACCAAAATTAATGAATATTCTGCTTAGTCTTTCTTGAGTCAACCAAATGTTCATTAGCCATGGCATACCTTAAAAGTAGAAGATCTTTTCTTTCTCACATGGCTTAAAAATCTATAATTAGTAGTGAATTTAATTTAAAAAGTATAAGTCATTATGTTAAATAATGAAATAATGCTGGGAAGAAAGGAAGGAAGGAAAACCTAGAGAGAAGAGAATATCAAGGAGAAGAGGGTGATCAACAGTGTCAAAGATCAAGAAAGATCAAGGATGAGGATTGAGAAGAGGCTACTGGATTTGGCAATTAAGAAGTCATTAGTAACTTTAGAGAGAGCAGTTTCATTTGAATGATGTTGAAAGTCAAATTGTAGAGAGTTAAAAAGAGAGTGAGAAGAGAGGAAGTGGAGACACCTATTGTACATGGTGTCCTCAAGGAGTTTAAGGCAGGAGAGATACAAGACAAGGGTGAGGGATGAAAGTCAAGGTTTTTTTGAGAATGTAGGAGACATAAACATGCTTGTAGGCAGTAGATAATCAGCCACTGGACAGGGAGAGACTGAAATTAAATGAGAGTGGAGATGATAGAAGGGGCAATGTGCAGGAGGAGGCATGATGGAATAGGATCACTTGGACCCGTAGAGGTATTGATCTTGGCAAGGAGAAGAGCCCCTTCATCATGTGACATAGGAATGAAAAAGTGACGGTCTCAGAAGGCATCTGGGTGATGAAAGATAAGGAAGAGAGAAGAAGGAAGTCTTGGCAAATAACTTCAAATGAGACAAAGTTCTCAGTTGAGGGGGTGAGGGAAGAGGGAGCCATGGGAGGTTTGAGAAGGAATGAAAAAGTTTAGAAGAGCCTCTGTAGCAAATGGGATGGTGAATTAATTAGGGAAGTATAAAAGAATTACCTAGTAGCAATGGGAACTTAGCTGAGGTTATGTAAACTAAATTTAGTCAGGATGGTTGTGAGATTTTCTCCAGCTTTGTTCAGCAGAACACATGCAGAAGCAAAGACAGTGGATGGTAGGAACAACCGAGGGTTGAGGCTTGTCAGGGTGCTATTGGTAATATGATAAGTGGGTAAGGGACTCAAGACTCTATACTTGGTTCACCAAAGGGTAAAGATGAGGAAAAGAGGACAGTGTGACTTATGCAGGGATGATGGCCTAGGAGAGAACTGAGGGGTCGAGGGACTGAATATCATAGTCCATCAATCAAGAAAAATTTATTAAGTACCTACTATGTGCCAGACACTATGCCAGGCCCTGGGGAAACAAAAAGAGGCAAAAGACAGTCCTTGTCCTCAAAGGGCTCACAATCTAATGGAGCAGACAACAATTTCTTTTCTTTTCTTTTCTTTTTTTGCTTTTTGGAGGGCAATTGGGGTTAAGTGACTTGGGGTTAAGTGACTTGCCAAAGTCACATGGCTTATGTGTCATGTGTCTGAGGCCAGATTTGAACTCAGGTTCTTCTGACTCCAGGGCCAGTGCTCTACTAACTGCACTACCTAGCCACCCATGGAGACAACCATTTCAAACAAATATGTACAAACAAGCAATATATGGGATAAATAGTAAATAATTAACAGAGGGATGTCACATTCAAATTGGTTCTTTAATCCTTTATTCCCACGCAGCGATTCTCAACCTGTGGGCTGCAACCCCTTTGGAGGTTGAATGACGCTTTTAAAGGGGTTGCCTGAGACCATTGGAAAACACATATTTCTGATGGTCTTAGGAACTGAGACACCACTCTTCTATTGGTCCACAGGTGAGTTCACCCACATGCACATATTCCCACATAAAAGTATTAAAGTGTCGTGGCATTAGGAAGGTTGAGAACCACTGCCACTCCTGGAAGATTAAAGGATTTCACCTGTTAATTACTATTGAGAATGAATATTCTCCCACTTTATTCAATAAATAAGATTTATTAATTAGGGTGAGGGTTTGAGCCAATTGATTAATTAATAAGAAAGAGATTGTAAGTTTATTAATTAGAAAGAAAAAAACCAAGTCATCCCCCCACCTTGACTTTTGTAGAACTTAGGATATTAAGGTCAACTAATGAAAAAGTTGCAGACCAAGGTTACAAGGGGCAACCTACAAGTGAATGTGGTCTACCCCAAATTTTGCTACGTTAATGTCAAGCAAAGAATAAACCAGAAAGAGGCATACTCACCGAAGGTTTTTCTCACCATTATGGAAGATATTTGTCATGCAGTTGTAATGGTAATGGAATTTGGAGATGCCCCTGAATTGACTTGGCTTTTGGGTTGAGTGTTAAGACCCAGAGCTTGTGAATCCTACTTGTGGGATGGACTTGTTGACGTGAAGAGAGGGGGCTGACCTGGGAGGAGCCATGAATGGAAAGGAAGGCTCAAGCCCAGGGAAGGCCAGAAGTACTTTTGGGAAGAGTGTTGTTGAGCCTGAGTTGCTGAGAGAGACTGCAAGGAGCCCATTGGAGCTGCTCAGGACTTTTGAGGATTGCCACCTGGAGCTGCTGAGAATTGAGGAGGCATGGCTGTGATGCTGGTATTTTGTCTGTCTGCTTTGATGTTGTTTTTCCAGATTCACCTGATGGTGGAGAGTGCTGCTTTTGTAGAGGTCTTGGAACCTGGCTGTTGGTGCAGAAGCCCTGAAGAAGGACTTTCTTGTTGTATGTTCACAGAAATCCTGGAAGGGGGCCTTGCTGATACTTTCAGGGGTTCTGGGACTGTTCTACAGGCAGAGTGTGACTTGATAAGGACACTGGCTTTGTTGAGCCTTGTCTCCCCAGGAACTGAGATTGCTGAGGGTTTGCCTCAAGTGAAGATGAAAGAAGGGCCCTTCCTTGGCCTTTCCATGCTGAGATGTTACCTT
>JAQQSW010014556.1:0-12082 GCA_028646575.1 Pseudocheirus occidentalis | reverse complement strand
TGGTGTAATTCTAAGAGCTGATGATAACTAATGTGTGAATGCATCAGTGTGAAATGGGGAAAAAAGGGATTGACGGGAGTTGCACTCACTTCTTTGCATATGCTTCATTCTTAATGGTGTCATTTGTGCTATGTGCACCCCCCACCCTTCCTTGAGTGGTCAGTTATGGAAGATGAAGTCTAAGGCATTTTTGTATCCTTGCTGAGCCTTACATTTAGTAAGTCATTAATAAACATTTACTGACTTGGATTGAGACACAAGCACTTGAGGTCTCAGGGCCAGCATGACTGGTGGGAAGGTCTTAAAGGCAATCCAAGGAGCTGTGCCTCAGATCCCCCAACTATGCCCCATCTAGGATGGCTTTTCTGCAGAAAGGTTCAGGTGCTTTAATGGAAATCCCTGAGAATTCAGAGGGAGAGGAGGCAGCCTTAGCCTCGTCAGGGGATGGAGGGTCGCTGAAGCTGCTGGCGTTTCCACAGAGTGCCGAGATCTCTCTGGGATGATAGGTTCAAATCCCAGCCATTTTTTGCCACTTACTATTGGAGCTCCCGAATCGCAAGGCTTTTTGTGAGGAAAGGGCTTAGGAAGCCTTCAAGGGTGATGAAAATGGGAGCTTTTATTATGTGAGGGTTGCAGGATTTAGAACGAGAAGGAATCTGAGAGATCACTTAGTCCAATGACTTCATTTATAGGTAGGGAAACTGAGACTTGAGAGGGGATGGGGCCAGGACTGGAGGTTGTTGAGGCCCCTTCCAGGCTGGACGCTAACACCCGCCTGCCTACCTTTCAATCTGGCCTTTCTCACAGGCCTTTTTTCCTTCCCCTCTTAGCAACAGGATTGATTTTCTTGGAAACACTGTTGTTCTTTACTTAGAACCCTTTGAACTTCTAGGATCCCTTTCATCGGGGAATATCAAAGTACTTTCCACACCTTTATTAAACCCTTCACCACCCAGCTGGGCCACAGCTATGATTATACCCATTTAATGGATGGGAAAACTGTAGTGTTCAGGTGTGGCTCCCTCAGGCCTTGGAAGGGGGAAAGGTGAAGTTAGATTCATAGCTTCATAGACTTTAGAACTGGCAGGGGCCTTAGAACACAGAATTTCAGAGCTAGAAAATAACTTAACTTAGAGCATAGACTGCCATAGCTGGAAATGATCTTAGAACACAGAATGTCAGAGCTAAAAATTATTTAAGGACTTGGAATACACCACAGCTGAAAAGGACCTAAGAATCACAGACTGTAGAGATGTGAGGGACTTTGGAATTACAGCCCCCTCATTTCACAGTCAGTGGTACAGCTGGGCCCTCAGCTAGATTCAGACTCTGAAGTGAACACTTTTTATGGGCTGCTGAGTCTTACCTAGCAGTTTGGGACCAGAATACAGGCAACATCTATCTCTGTTCCAGGCTTTTCTGAGTACAGCCTGATGCGGATTAGACAGAAGCTGCTCATGCAACCCTTCCCTCTATGGCTCCTCATGTCCAAGCTCTTGGCTGTGTCCAGCTTTATCTATTCTCAAGAAATGACTAGGCCACATCACGTGATAGGGTCTGCCTAAGACCTCTTGGTGACCTGGTATAGATTAGCTGACTTTGAAGACAACCTAACTGGGAAGTCTTAAGAAATAGTGAGGTCTGCATCTCTGGAAGTGGTGAAGTAAAGACTAGATGCAGGCAGGCACTAAGGGAGATTCTGGTCCTGTACAGGTGGTCTGGTAGGATGATCTGAGGTACTTTCCAGTTCCCCGATTTTATAATCTTAATCAGTTCAATTCAATAAACATTTGCTAAACATATACCAGGTGCTATGTATACAGAGACAAAAATGAGACAGTCCCTGCCCTCAGTGAGTTTATAGTTTACTGGGAGGAGAAAGCATGTATAAAGAAAAGTAACTATAAATGATAGGGAAAGGAAATATAAAATAATTTCTAGGGGTAGAGGTACCAGCATCAGAGAGGGTGGGAGGGGCAGAATAAGTTTCTTGTAGGAGGTGGCATGTGAGCTAAGCTTTGAAGGAAGCTAGGCACTCTAAGAGGTGAAGGCGAGAAGGGAGTTCTGCCCAAGCATATGGAATAGTTTTTGCAAAGCTTGAAAAATTGTAGGTAGACCAGTTTGGTTGGAATGTAGCATGCATAAAGGAGAGTAAAAAGAAATAAATCTAGAAAACTAAATTGGATCCTAGTTGAAAAGGATTTTAAAAAATCGAAGAGAGAGTTTGCAGTTCACCATGAGGACAAGAAAGCTGGAGTTTCCTGAGCAGCCAGCTGACATGGTCAGAAGTGTGCCTTAGGAATATCAGTTTGTCATCTGGGTAGAGACTGGATTGGAGAAGAGAGAGAGAGGAGGGAGGGAGGGAGACAGGCAGGCCAATAAGGAGGATATTGTAAATGGTACGGGGGAGAGGTGATGAAGGTCTTAACTAGGGTGGTGGCTCTGTGAGTTCAGAGGAGGGTGTGGGAGAGATTGTGGAGGAAGAATCAACAAGGCATGGTAACTGGGTGGACATAGCGATGAAGGAGAGGGAAGATGCCCCCGATGTTGTGAATCAGGGTGACTAGAAGGATGATGGATTCTTCTATGGGAATAAAGAAGTTAGGAAGTAGGGAGAGTTTGGGGAAAGAGAAGATGAGTTTAGCTTTGGGTACCAGTCTATGCAACATTCAGTTGGAGACGGCCAGTAGCTGGTGATATGAGACTGGAGGGTGTTATGATGGACACTGAGATGGATCTCGGAGCTGTTTGCATAGAGGTGGTGGCTGGTTTGCCCAGAGCTATGCCCAGAGCTTGTTTAGTGGTGATGTTGGCATCTGAGCTCAAGACTTCTAACTTATTTTATTTAATTCTACTATGCCTTGCTGGCCTCTTATGGCCACTTCTAGCTCTAGAGGTCCATGATTCTGTGATTCTTTGTTAATGAGACAGAAAGAGAGTTAGTTCCCAGGCACCTTTAAGGCTAGGGGGAGGTTCCAGAGATGGAGGGATGGGGCACCTCCACATGGGTAGGACTTAGCAACTGTCTTCTCCAGGTACTGATCTCATCCTTCGGTTGGGAGCTAAGGAAATAGGCCCAGTTGGATTTTATTTTGTGAGGAGAGGATAACTGACCCTTAAATAAAGAGGTACAAGATCTGCCAGTGCGGAGATGTGTCCGGCCCCTGCTGACTCACAGGCCCTTGTCTGGAAATACTTGGCACTCGACCCTGGTGCTGGAACTCCCAGAAAGCAGAGGCAGAGCCAGAAACAATTCTGGCGGGGGGAAGGGTAGGGCAGGGCAGGCTGGCGAATCACTCACTAGGCTTGCTTCCCAGTCTTACTTCCTTTGAGATTTATGTCTTCCCTTCTCCTTTTCTAAGGAGCAACCTGGAGGAGTACAGTGAGGCTCCTTGGAAAGAGCTCTGGGCTGAGAACCTGATGACCAGTATTCTATAACAAAGCCCTGTCCCAAAGTCCTGTGTAACTTTAAGTCACTAGCTTTTCCTGGGCCTTGGTTTCTCCATCTATAAAATGGGAGTGATATTCCTTCCTCAGCCTCCCTCAGAAGGGTGTTATAAGTCATGGATGAGAATATACTTTGGAAATATTAAAGTGTTAAAGCATGGTAAGAGCAGCCAGGTGTCATAGTGAACAGAGCTCTGGGTCTGGAGTCAGGAAGACTCATCTTCCTGACTTCAAATCTGACCTCAGACACTTACTAGCTCTGTGACCCTGGGCAAGTCACTTAACCCTGTTTGCCTCAGTTTCCTCATCTGTAAAATGAGCTGGAGAAGGACTCTGGTAGCTTTGCCAAGAAAATCCCAAATAGAGACGTGGCTGAAATGACTGAAGAAAAAGTGTCACTCTAGCTTTATGGGCAGGGTGATGTAGTCCTGTGGTCAAAGCAGTATCTTCATAAACGTTTCGTGGCTGGGGATGGTGATTCTGATCATAAGTTAATGATTGTAGGAATGGCCATAGGCCTACAGACCTAGGGCTGGAAGGGACCCAAAGCTCACTTAGTTCAGGTGTGAGGATGGTGGGTGTAGCAGAGGAGAAGAGGGGGCATATGCAAGAGACGTTATGAAGGTAAACTCCACATGCAACCTATTCGATGTGTCGAGGGGTGGGGTGGGGGTGGAGAATGGAGAGAGAGAAAGAGAGAGAGAGAGAGAGAGAGAGAGAGAGAGAGAGAGAGAGAGAGAGAGAGAGAGAGAGAGAGAGGTTGAGGATGACAACAGGATTGTGAGCCTGGTGACTGGAAGGGGGTGGTGGTATCCTCAACAGGAATAGAGCGAGAAGTTTGGAGGAGAGGGTGGGGAGGGTTTTGGGGAAGGATATTAATGAGTTCTGTTTTGGGCATATTCCGTTTGAGATGTCTATTGGACATCTAATTCCGGTTGTCTAATAGGCAGTTGGAGATGGTAGACTGGATGTTGGGAGAGAGGATGGGGTTGCACAAAAGAGAATCATCTGCATAGATGATAATTAAAACCATGGGAAATAAGATCATCACTTGAAATAGCTTAGACTTAGAGGGCCCAGGGCAGAGCCTGTGGCAGTAGTGACTCGCATTTCTAGAATGCTTTAAGATTTATGAAGCACTTTTTTCAAAAGGCCTATAGGAAGTCGGCAGTGGAAGGCTTCCCCTTTCCTTTTGCCAGGTAAAGGGACCAAGACTCAGAAAAGTGAAATGGCTTCCCAAGGGCATCCCGGTTGAGAAAGGGAGTGAAGAGGAAGGTAGGAATGGTGAAGGTAGATTGTGACATGGCCTTGAAAGTGGCCGGTGGTCTCCTGAGTGGAAAGAACCCTGAACTTGCCTCCAGAAGGCCTGAGACTGAGTGTCAGCTCCCATACTTGTTTGTTGTGGAATATTAGATGTCACTTTCCCTTCCGGAGACTCAGTTCCCTCACTTATACAATGGGATCATAGGACTGTTGTGAGGAAGGTACATTGTAAGCCTTAAAGTACTACAGAAATGGGAATTATTGCTCTTATTATTAGCGCTACTCTTATTATAGTAGGGAGAGAGGGAATAGAGAATTTAGAACAGGAGACAGGATTTTGCTCCTGTACCACTGACAGTGTCTCTAGCATCCAGTTTCCCCATCTGTGAAATGGGCCCAAGGTAAGATCACTGGCTAATAACCCTGGTTATCATTAACTCCTGCTGGACCTCAGAGAGCCCTGGGTGCTGGATGAGGTGAAGAATGGGGCAGGAATACATCTGAGATGATTAGGAAATGTTTGGAGATCCTCAGATGAAAGAGTCTACATAAATACGGAGTAGGGTCATTAATCATTTAGCAGAAGTGTCACTTAATCATGAGGCACTGAGCCAGAGCAAAGTTCTGCCCAGGAGGCTCTCAGAGGGCTGAGCAAGCAAGGATTAAAGGCTCACAGCTTCCTAAGAGGTGGTTAAATAGGGCCACCTCCTCTTTACAGATGAAAAACTGGTCTCAGAGAAGGTAAGCAAATTCCCTTTGGTCACACAGCTTGGTGGAGGTGTGTGTGTGTGTGTGTGTGTGTGTGTGTGTGTGTGTGTGTGTGTGTGTGGACTGACACAGGATCAGAGTACAGTTCTCCAAAAGTACAGAGGAAGTTTGTTTTTTCTAATTAGGCCCAGTCAGGGGTGAACTGGAGCCAGCTCAAAGTTGTCAAGAAAATCCTTAAAGGTCCAGTCTGAGCATTTACACCTCTGAAATCGACAAATGCTAAACATCAGGATTTGGTTTGTTCTTTTCTTGATTTTCTAGGTTTAAGAAAGTGATACAGAAAATGTTAATAATTTAGATCAAATTTAAAACTGTGTCATGTGGGACATTTTCCTTGGTCCCTCACCAAACTCCCCCCCCCCCCACTCAGTGCCATTATAATCCTACACCTTACTTTTCACCCAAAATAGTGGGTTCATAGATAGGATTTAGAGAAGAGAAATACCTTAGAGATCCATCATCTGGTTCAACATTCCCATTTTAAGAAGGAAATGAGACGCAGAGGGTAACTGATTTGCCCAAGGTTGCTCAGGTGATCATAATGAGTCATTTTCTGAGTTTTAAAAAGCATTTTCATTTCTGTAAAGCAGAAGTGTGTTTATTGTCCACAGCCTGCAGATGGGAGACCTGAACCCCGAGGAAGGAAATGACTTGCCAGGATCACACAACCCAGGCCTTCTGACTCCACATCCCCACTCTTCCCCTACACCAGGAGTAGCTCCAGGATGCTCTGCCAAGACAGCCAGCCCCTGTGGCCACTCCCCATCCCCAGGGCCTTGGTCCAGACTTGCTTAGGTATCCTACTGCCCCCTTCAGGGCTGAGATGGTCAGGTCAAGGTGCCCTTGGAGTAAGGTTGCAGGAGATGCAATGAGGCTCTGAAGGAAGGGAAAGCCTGGGAGAGGATGAAGCAGGACCCTAGGAACAGAGGTGAGAATGGCCCTGGGTGGGGTGGGGGGACAACAGAGGCCATGGGCTGGGAACAGGGGTCTTTATCTGATTGTTGGACGTTTCCACCTAGAAGGCCCATCGACATCTTGAACTCAATGTGTCCAAGGCAGAACTGATTATCTTCTATTGACTCTCAGCCCACCCTTCCTCCAGACTTTCCTTTTTCTATTCACCCTCTGCAGGGTTCGCAATCACCGAGACAACCATGACTCTTTCCTCATCATCTGTCACAATAGCCTTTTCCCCCTTGTTTTTATTTTTTCTCTTAAATACTAGCTTTAGCCCCAAATCACCCTGGTCTCAAACCAAGTCTTACTTGGTCACTGTTTGGGACTGATTGACTCAGAATAAATGTAAATAACAATTGTTTCTGTTTTTGCCAGAAACACTGAGAGTCTTCCCTTCCTAGATCTATTTTTTTTATTTTTAGAAATGGCCATTCTTATTAAGCCTTAATCACCGAATGGGTGCGGTCTCTGTCAAACTGAGTCCTATTGAAGACCTTATCTTGAAAAGGCCAAGGTCTCCCACTGCATTCTGGGCCATCTCCTGTCGTCCTGATCCATATCTGGCCACTGGATCCAGTTGGCTCTGCAGGAGAAAGTGAGACTGGTGACTTTGCACAGCCCTGCCTCACTTAAATCCAATCTTGGCATCACCTCCCTGATGTCATAGTCCTCTTCAAGAATGAAGGACAAACAGCAACTCACAATAGCTGCTTAGATGCTAAGTTTCGATAATACGGAGATGACATTTCTCATATCAGGTCTCCTGCTATTTACTCCATCAAAACCCTCACTTGGACTCTTTAATTAGTCAGCCTTGGTTTCTGTTCATTTCCCTTTGTTAGTTTGTCTTCCACATAACTACCAAAATCAGACTGATAGAGAACAGATTAGAATGGCATCAGCTTCTTTCCAGATATAGGTACAGCTTTATTAACAAGAATGGCGCTAAAGTTGATGCATCATGTGTATTCTCAGCATCAGTGCTGTGGCTGCAGCCTAAGGACCTGCTAATGGACCTTTCCAACTGATCTATGGCTAGAACCTCCTGTGTTGTCTCCACCTCTCGGAGTATAAACTCCTTGAGATTAGGGACAGCTTTGTTTTTCTATTGGTGTCCCCAATGAGCACATATCCAATACTTAATAAATACTTGGTCCTACGGTTTCTGAGTTCCTCTGTGCTATTAGCTTCGGGACTTTATTCCTTCATAACGGTGACAAATGCCTTTGGTGAGCTTCCTCCTCTTCCTCTTCCTTCTCCTGCTTTATGCCTGTATTACGTCATATTTGATACTGTGTCTGAAGAAGACCGCTTAACAAAATTATCTTTGTGGTTGTTATCTGTCAAAGAATTCCATGTGTTCTTACCATAAACATGGCGGAGATCTTGCTGGAAGAGACACATTATTTTTTATAGATACATTGTTTCACTCTATTGAGTCAAATCATTTTTCATAAACAAGCAAACAAAGTAGTTTCGACACTTCTCAGGACACTGTGTAACTGTAGATGAGGTCCAATGTAGAAAACCATTTGGAAGAGGCAGTCCATCCACTTCTCACGCTTTCATCAAGGATGCCTACATATGTATGTAGCTCACTCTCATAAAGATTTTAATAGAGGTGAGAAAGTGGTAGCTGGCTGATGTCATTTTGGTCACCTTGTTGCATAATGATACGAGCCACGGTTCTTTTTATTCTTTTGGAATTCCAGGGAAGGGAGTAACAGTTGCGGAGCTGTTTGGGCAACTTTGTAGCTCATGTTACATAACTCTTTTTTTCTTTTAAAGTTTTTTTTTTAATTACTGATGCTTTTTATTCTTTTGTTTTTCGATCACTGTCATTTCTCAACAACTCCCCCCATCAATTTTTATAATAAATCCTTATTATTCCATCTCCCCTCCCAAAAATCATGCCATTTCGCAAGTTCTGCCAGCAGAGCAATTGAAAGCATGGCAAACAGTCCTGTCAGTGGTTTATTTCATCATTCAAAACTATCTTTTCCAACGAAAAGAGCAAAGTTGCATTTCAGAGTTCTTTGGATTTGTGCCTTTCTAACTGTTAGAAGGAAGGCAGCTATGTGGCATACTAGATAGCGCCTGGCCCTGGAATCAGGACAACCTGACTTCAAATCCAGTTCCAGACATTTACTAGCTGTGTGGCCCTAGCCATAACACTTAACCTGCCTCAGTTTCCTCAACTGTAAAATTAGTTGAAGAAGGAAATGGCAAACCACTTCATTATCTTTGACAAGGGAACTCCACATAAAGAGTCAGACATGATTGAAAATGACCAAACAATGGCAAATTGTTAAAGAAAGGGTTGGGAGACTTTCCTGCAACTCCTGATAATTTGTGTTTCTTCTTTCAAAGGTTGTTCGCCCATATCCTTTGACCAAGTACCTAGTGGGAAACTGACCTTACACTTCAAAATATGCATCAATTCTTTACAAATTTCAATTATTAAGCATTTATCTAGTGACTTTATTTCTCACTAAACTGTATGTTTCTTGAAAGTAGGGATTGTTTCATCTTTTCTCTTTGTATCATTGGTACAGTGCCTGGCAAATAGTTGTGTTTAATAATGCTTATTGACTATTAATTTATACTGCAAATATTTAAGAATATTTTCCCAACTTTCCTTTTAGCCTAGATGCGTTCTTTTTTTTAACTATGTAAATCCCTTTATTTTAAATAATCAAGCCTATCTATTTTGTCTACTATGTTTTTTCTATTTATCGAATATGTAAAAATTACTTTCTTCTCCTCAATTGTGATAGAAATATCTTTCTATCATCTTCTAATATTTTTATGCTTAAAAAATCCAGATCACAGATCTATTTGGAATTTACTTTTATGTACATATGAGAAATGGATCTAATCTATTTTTTAACCACATTCCTATCCGATTTTCCCAACAATTTTTATTAAACAATAAATTCCTTCCCCGTTGTTTTGTAGTCTTAAATTTATTGAGCGCCAGCCCACTGTCTGCCTTTGGTTCTTGTTCTGGATCATCGAATCTATTTTTCTATCTTTTATCTAATACCAGATAGTCTGGATAATTACACTTTTACAGGATAATGGAAAGTTTGGTTACGCGAGTCCCAGTCCTTTCCTTTCCTTTTTTCATAAGTTCTCTTGCTATCTTGAACATTTATCCTTCCATATAAATTCTGTTACTAGTTACTAATTCTGTGAAGTATCCCATTGGTATTTTAATTGGTATTACAATTAAATATATAGATTAATTTAAGCTGTATCATCATTTTTATGATATTGCCTTAGCCTAGCTGTATACAATGTATCTCTCTCTAATGATTTAATTATTTCTTTATTTCTCCAAACATTATTTTATAATTATCTTTGTTTTTATTATTAAAATAATATGTTATTAAAATTAAATTCTAAACCATAACTGTCAACAAAAGCAAATATAAATACATAATAAGGAATCAAATCTTACATAAAAACTTCTAATATTTAACAAAGTGGAATCAGCTAAATTAAGACAACCAACAAAAATAATGTGCTTGCCCTCTGTCCTTTTCCCGTTCCAAATGAAATTCTGCAATATTTGGCTGTGCGAGTGCGAGTGTGTGTGTGTGTGTGTGTGTGTGTGTGTGTGTGTGTGTGTGTGTGTTTGCTTGGTCTCTGCCAACACATATAAGGATATGGATTTCACATTTCTTCATTTCAGGTGCTCAACATTGCAGCCAAGTTCACATACTTGCTGTTTCTCGGAATCATTAATGGGACAATCAGGGGCACTCTGCGGATGGTCTTTGACTAGAGTAGTCATCTACCCATCCATGGACCATGCCTGGAGCTGGGCCTTTGCTCGTGTTCCATGTACGTTATTCCTTGGAGCTGGGCCCCTTCTGCTGACGCATTTACACTGGCCCTTTCCATGGGCCAGATGTGCTGACTCGGTGCTGAAAGGCTTGGTGCTTGGGATGACACAGCAGTCTTTTGACTCCACCAAGACAGCAGCAGGGGGAGGGAGCCTTCCTCAAAGACCACTAGCCTCCTAGACAGGAAGAGCCACCTACTTAGATTTGGAGAGAACTGACTTGGCTTTCTTTTCCAGAAAGTATGACGTGTAATCAGAGGTGTCCTCCTAATATTGAGCAATTAGTTCTCTTAAAAAAAAAAAAAGAAAAAGAAGTGTAATTGGCATTATTAACATTTTCTTCATCACTTTCTGAAGTTTAGAAAATAAACAATAAATCAACCCCTGATTTGTAGCATTTGCAATTTCCAAGATACAAATAGCATGAAAATTGAATAATCAGCTCTATTGAACTTGTCTGAGCTGGTTCCAACAAAGCTGAACCCTCTCTTTCCCTTTCCCTTCCCCCCACAGGTAACACTTTCTCTCTCTCTCTCTCTCTCTCTCTCTCTCTCTCTCTCTCTCTCTCTCTCTTCCTATGAAGGAGTGGGAGAGGGCCCTCTTCACCCCCACTCTTGCAGTGACTTTGAATAGGTGTTGCTTATTAAGTTTGAGCTGGGTCTCTTTTATTTATTTATTTTTTTTTCTGAGCATCATTGACCAAACAGCAGTCCTGATATGAAAGCGTCCAACCTTGGAGGTAACCATGTGAATTCAAAAGGTTGGAAGCTCTTGGGTCTCTCAGAGCTAGCTGTTCTATGGGAGGTGATCCCAGTAGCCACTACAGGACTTCCTGGAGGAAAAGATGTTCCCTGACAGTGGGACGATCCCTATACCTCGCCTGGCTTTTGAAGACCTTGAGGGTGATGGGGCAGAGCTGAAGTGAAGGTGAAATGTGGATTCAGCGTCTTGCAAAATATTTCATGTTTTGATGTTTTAAGTATCAATCTTATATGTGTCTATAAATGACTGCTTTGTGTTTAAGTCTTTGTCAATATGTGCTTGTGAGCCTTTTGTCTTTTAATCATTTCTGTTGTTATTATAGAGGAAATAAATAGCTGCCCTCTACTTGATCTATATTAGACACTGAATTTCTTTCTACTACCTCTTTTATAGATTCCCATCGACATATAAACTTAATCATTAAGTTATTCTTATTGGACTCAAATAACAACAACAACCATTTCCATAGAGCTTTAAGGTTTGCAAACCTCTGCATATATTTTCTCATGTGATCTTTGCAATAACCCTGTTAAACAGATCCTATAATTATCCCCATTTTACAGATGAAGAAACTGAAACTAAGAAAGCTTTAATGAATTGGCCAAAGTCATATAGGCGGTAAATATTTGAGGTAGAAGTCAAATTCAGGTTCAGTGTTCAATCCACCACAATTGCAATGTGTGTAGGTTTGAGTTTTTCATCATCAGGGTCTTATAGATTATATTTGCCCTTTGAATCCTATTTAAAAACAAATAATTCAGTAACTGTTTTGACAACTCCATGGAATATAGTGTTCAAATTCTTATTTTAAAATAGTAATTCTCGGGGTGACTAGGTGGCGCAGTGAATAGAGCACCGGTCCTGGAGTCAGGAAGACCTGAGTTCAAATCTGGCCTCAGACACTTAACACAAAAACTAGCCATGTGACCTTGGGCAAGTCACTTAACCCCAATTGCCCTCAAAAAAATATGTACATAAAATACATTAAAAAATTTTAAGAGTTACTATTTTCTTTTTTTTTTTTTTGGAGGGCAG
>JAQQSW010014555.1:0-12082 GCA_028646575.1 Pseudocheirus occidentalis | reverse complement strand
TGCAAGTCCCCCCAGCTTTGGCTTGCTGAAAGTGCACCCCAGGACCACCACCCAAGATCCGGATCCAGGCCTCTCAATGCAAGAACACTTGGCTCGGATCAATCAATTTAGCCCCCCTGTGGAGTCCGCAGGCCAGGGGCTCTGAAGCAGCCTGGTGGGGGCCGCTGCCGCTGGTTCCAGTAGTTCCCCTCCCCCACTGCTTCCTTGCCCCTTGGGTAGATTGGCCAAACTGCTTTTCTCTCCCAAATTAATTTCCAAAGTTTCACTTTCACTTTCACTGACCTTCTAATCCTGGTTTGCATATGTGAAGATTCCCTCAGGTGCAATAGATCTCTGAAGTAGACTCAAGCTGCTGCTTGGGAGGCTCACTCCTCCTGGCCGCTGCTGCGGTTTTGGGCTGGGCCGGTCTCTGTTTTGGTGGAGCTGCCCCTCTCCTGTTCCTCAAGCCTTGGCAGATGTGGAGGTGCTGGAGGCTGTAGCTCCTGTCCTGTGAAGACTGGCTGCTGCACAGCTCGGCTCGGCTCAGCTTAGCTCCTTCCCGCCTGGGCCTGGCTGCGATATTGGCTTCAGGTTAGGCCGGCTTCCACTCCGGGCCTCCGCTCCCAGCCGCCGTGATGAGCCCCTGCTGCTGAGCTGCCTTCAGCAAGAGATGTGTTTTCTGTATTTTTGTGAGTCTGAGAGTCCTAGACTTTCCTAGACTTTGTCTGGGCTCATATTTTCTGGGTGCTTAGGGTGGCGGTGTGGGAGCTGCAGGACCTTGCTGCTTCTACGCCGTCATCTTGGCTCTGCCCCCCCCCCAGTACTGGTCTTTATGTCTCTCTTCCCACTTTCCACCTCCCTCCTTCCAACTCCTACTTCCCTGGGGTCTGGAGCAGGCCCAGGAGAAAGGGGTGCTTATGTGAGAGGGTGGTGGCCCCAGGAAAATAGATCAAGAAGTGGTTTCTTTGGTCTAGCAGGGCAGATTCTTCCCCTGTGCCCTAACAGACACATACATACATACATACATACATACATACATACATACATACATACATACAGGGAGTGGGGTATGGTGGGGAGACTCTTCCCCCAAGTTCATTAAACCCCAGCTGGAAAAGTTGGGACTGTGTCCACCCCTCTGCAGCCTGCCAAAGACAGGTGTCTTGAGGTCAAACCCCCAAGGTCATCCCTTCCCATACTGGGGAGTCCTGGCTTGTGGTGTTTGGAAACTTAAGAAAAGTTTGGGACCAAGTTCTTGAATGATAGATAGAGAATGGAAAATTCAGATACTTGGGGACAGACATACTTGAACTGAGAGGTTGGGTTCAAAAAAGCCTTGGGCCCTCCAGAGTGTCCTGGCTGTTATTTCTAGAGCTTGTTTAAGCTTGCAGAAGGTTCTTCTGACAACACATCTCAGAGACAGACAGTACAATATTATTTCATTTATTTTATAGTGATCTCCCCAGGGTCATATGGCTTATAAATGGCAGAGCCAGGCTTTGAATTCAGATTCTGGAGACTCCAAGCCCAGTGCTCTTAGGGTCCCTCTCTTGGTCACTTAAAAGTTCCTTGAGGGCAGAGGGATCCTCAGGTTGTGGGAGTTGAAAAGGTTCTGGAGCCAGCTGGAATCATAGAGTTGTTCTCTAAAAACTTGGCCCAGGCTTGTATAGGACCTGAAAGTGTGGTGTTTCACCATTGAGAAAAGCCTGAAATGTTGGTCAAGAACGAGAATTGTTATTGGAAGAGGTGGTACCTTGGAGGAGTGTATTTAGGTGGGTGACTGCTCCTCAATTACCCTGCTGTCCATTTTGCCCTTGTGGATAAGAGAGAATTCAGGAGCAGCATACTCACTGCTGGGAATAGACTTTTCCCTCCTGCTCCTGGGATGTAGGACATGGCAAATGTGAGAGTTTAGTCTGGAAAAAGAGGGCATTAGGGATGGCCTAGGCAGGGCCACCTTAGAATAATGGAATCCAATGGAAAAGCACTTATTAAATGCTTGCTGTTTGCAAGGTGCTAGATGAGCCCTGGGGATTTAATTAGAAAAGCAAGACTGGCCTCACCTCTCACCGTCTAACCAGGGGAGACAATGACACATTAAGGAGAATTCAGCTGCAAGGTGAAAGAAGAAACCTCCGAGTTTCTCTTCCTGCTGGGCCCTTGGACACCCTTGGGCAGCCAGGTAGCTGGGAGGAGGAAAGTGCTGAGCTCATGACAGGGATGTTTCCCGCTGGGCCTTCCATCTCTGGATCTGGATTGTCATAAGGGCACATTTCCCCAGTAGCTTTCACTTGCTCTTATCAAGAGGCACCTAGGCCTCCCAGTAGATAGAGCCCTGGAGGTGGGGTCAAGAAGACCTGAGTTCAAATCACTAGATGAATGACCCTGAGCAATTCACTTAACCGTTGCCTGCCTCAGTTTCCTCAACTGTAAAATGGACATTATGATAGCTCTTATCTCTCAGGGTTATTGTGAGGCTCAAATGAAATATTTTTTGTAAAGCACTTAGTTCAGTGTCAGGGGCATAGTAGTCACTTAATAAATCTCTCCTTCCCTCCTTCCTTCCTTTCTTTCCTTCCCTGTTCCCTTCCTTCCTTCCTTCCTGCTTTCCTTCCTACCCTTTCCTTCCTCCCTTCCTCTCCTTCCTTCCTTCTCTCCTTCCCTCCTTTCCTTCCTTCCCTTCCTTCCTTCCTTCCTTCCTTCCTTCCTTCCTTCCTTCCTTCCTTCCTTCCTTCCTTCCTTCCTTCCTTCCACTTCTTGGTCCCTATAGTTGTCTCCCTGGTCCCCTGACTCTCCATTTTCCAAGAAGATTCTCTACCTGAGGTCCACCTGTAACTGCTTAATTTCTAAGCTTTCCCAACAGTATGAAAAAATATGTGCATGTTTTAATTAAAAAAGACCCCAAACCAATTAAGATAAAACATCACGGTGACTATAAAATTCATAGACGTAAATTGTTTTTTTTTTCCTGAGGGAGACGAAAAAATAAAATCTCCTTTCTTGTTTAATTAAAAAATGAAACAAGTCATCTTTTGAAGGTGACAGACAAACCCCCTGGAACTGCTTTGAAGATCCCAGATTCTGGTTTGCCTCCAACCCCTCCCTCCCCCCCCATTCTTCTGGGTGTGGCCTAGTCAGGGAAATAGATGACGCCCCCCATGGGCTTCCATGAAGGGTCCCAAGAGCTCTGTTCCCCTCTGTTCCCCTCCCCTAGAATCTTATTCATTAGCCCATCATACTGCTTGTAATTTCCATATTATAAAGAACAAATCCTTTGTGTTGCTGCTTTGGCTTTCCTGAAGGCCCCAGCCAAAATGCAAATAAATCTGGCTGTAAGAATTGTTTCTCCCTTTGTCAACCTTAGGGTCACCCTTAGGGTAAATTAATTTGTCATCCCTCAGTAAAAGTAAGGCACCTGAGGGGATGGGACTTAGGGGAAGGGAAATATAACAAAGGAAGAGCGAGACTGTGGGAGCAGAGCAGGCCCTGCTTAGGTAGGGCACTTTCAGGAAATGGAAATTTTCCTCTTCCTGTAGCTTCCACCCACTAGTAGAGAACCTTGGACCTTTAGAGCAAAACTCTCAGACACTAGTCTGGGACTGGTTCTCATTAGAGGCTGCTAGCCCATTGCTTAAGCAGGTAAGACCAGCCTTCGTGCTCTCTTGTCACAAAAAAAGATAATCAGTCCCACGGTGACCAATGGATCCCTTCCCAGAGTCCCTCCTGTTCAGAGATGCAGCTAGGAAATGCCTGCCCAGGGGCCACAAGCATTCATATAGTCGAACAAGGCCCATGTGGCTACTGGATGCCACAGGATGTGGATGGATGCTAAGACACCTTCCGCTTCTAAATCTAAGTCCTCAGGTAGGTCAGCTAACCTCCTCCATAAGACACGAAGGTTGGACTAGATCTGAGCCAGTAAGTGTGTGATCAATAACACTTGAATGTGGTCAAACCAGTTTCAAATGTCAGTCCTATCTGAGTTTAATGTGTTGCTATATTAATAAGAAAAGAAATATGGAAACATATGAGGTTCTCTAAGTTAGTATTTCCCTGTAGGGCTCCTTATATATTGCTTAATAGGTCCCATTTATATTTGAGTTTGATGCCACTGGCCTACGTGGCTACAAAGATTCCTTCCAGGTCCAGATATTTTGTCCTAGGACTCAGTCCTTAAGAGCAGGTATTATAAGGCCTCCCCCTCAACCATATTATAAGGGTTTTCCCACAACCTAGAGAAAGGTGTGTGGTAGGCACACTAGGCAGGAGCAAATGGGTGTGTTCAGAGCAGAGCACCTGTCATAAGTGTCTAGGCCCTGACTCTTAACAGAGATTTGTCAGACAGTCACAGTAACCTTGGGGAAGTCCCTTCCCTTCTATAGATTCCAGTTTTTCTCCTTTGTAAAATGAGTAGGGTTGGGTTACTCTTAGGGTAGTAGGTCCTGCAAGAGACACCAAGGCAGCAGTTACTTCCCAGCAAGGTCTTAGGGCCCAATATTCACTGACAAGTTCTGACTACTGAAGGACCAGGACAGAGGCCTGAGGAAATCAGGCCTTCCACTATGGCTACAGTTTGGGGTGGGCTTTTTGTGCTTTTCACTGAGTGGGCTTTTTGTCTCCACCCTTGTGCATGTAGGTAGAAGATGTGAAAGCTTGTTTTCCTGTCTATCCATTTGAATTCCTCTTGGGTTTTGAGGTTGTTTTTGTTTTTTTGGGGAGTGGGGTTAGGAGGAGGACACCTTAGTGTTTCCATCTTAGGAAAGTTAGTGGAAAGAGCACTGGATTTGGAGGCAAAGGCCCTGGGTTCAGATTCAGACTTTGCTCCTTGCTAGCTGTTAGACTTGCCTCTCCAGGCCTCATTTTCCTCCTGTGTAATGAGAGGGCCTTGGACTAAATGATCTATCTCTGAGGTCTCTTCTACCTCTAAATATACCAAGGCAGGAAGGTTTTACTGCTTCCTGGAGGGTATGGTAACTTCTCTTTAGGCATGGCTACTGTCTATATGCCCAGGGAGGCTTCTGGCTGACTCCCTGGTTCTCTGGGGGCATAGCCATGAAGGAGCTGGGAAAGCTGACCTTCCCGTGGGGTTCAGCAGGAGAGCAGGGAGAGCAACAGTCCACCTCCTGAGTGGGAAGGGGCCTACCAACAGAGACAAGAAGGAACCCCCCCAAGACCACCCACAGTCTCACAAATCTGCCAGGGGCTATGGAGGGCCCAGCCCTGAGGATGAGGATGTCTAATCCAGTTCTGACAACCAAGCTCCCTTCCCCCCTTTTCCTGGTAACAACTGGCTGTCCAATCAATAAAAATGAATAATTTAAATTCAATATCCCTCTGTCACCATCAATAATACTTTGGTGAATGATGTACTCCTATGGTAATTCAATTTGTCAGTGGCTGTCACACTCTTACATGACAGTCTGCTCAAGATGTAAACTTAATTTACTTGAGGCCATGGCTACCAGTTCCATTGACAGGTTTTATCTTTAAAAATATTGATTCCTCCCTGAAAATATCTCCTCTGTATTTGTGTTTATTGAATAAATAGGTTTGCTGTCTAACTAAGACAACCTGGGAAGAGGAAGGGGGCTTTCCCCCTTTTGCCTACGTGCTTACCCTCTTCATGTTGTGCCTTGAGTGCAGGTCCCGAGGTAGGTGCTGTTCCAAATTCTCCTCTCCTTAATGAGTAGTTCATATGCCAACAGCTGAAAACAGAGCTCATCAAAGAGGGATTATAGGAGCATGAGCTCCTAGATAGGGATCTGGAAGAGATCATCTCATCTAATTCCTCATCTCATCCCATTTTCCAGATGAGGAAACAGAGACTGAGTGACTTGCCCAAGGTCATGTAGGTAGCAAGTGATAGAATCATAACTGGAATTCAGGTCTTGGGACTCAAAGTTCATTACTCTTTCCAAGGCCCCAGTTACAATTTGAAGCAACCTAGTGCAGAAGCAGGGATTGGAGGGGGAGAGTTAAAAATGTCCATGGGGCTTTGGTTGATCCGTCAGTCCTGCTGGTGAAACCTAGATCAAGTCCCTTCACCTTTCTGGGTCTTATTTCCATCTCCTTCAGATGAGGGCATTGGATTAGGAGAATGCATTTGGTAGTATACAGACAGCTAGACTTTCAACCACTTGGGCATGGGTTAAGATTCTGCTACTTGCTATCTGCGTGACCCTAGACAAGTCTCTTGCCCTCATTGAGCCTCACTTTCCCTATTTGTAAATGGGAAGATGATCATTTTTGGCCAGACTACCCTGTGAGGGTCAAATGAGTGGACAGCCATGAAGTGTGCTTCTAACCCAAAAAATGCTATCTCAGCATGATTTGTTAGTTTGATTAGATTACTAGAGAATTTTTTTGACTCCAAAAGCCACCCCATGAGATATGAGCATTTTCTAGCACAGCGACTACTTCCAACAGCTCGTCTTGGGAGGAGAGGGCCACTGGAAGGGAGAGGGGGAGATACTCAAGAGAATGGCCCCAAAGACTCCATTTATAGAAAGTCAGCAAATCTGCTTATTGAGGCTGAATTTCTTTTGAGGCTCTGGTCCTGTATAGCTGATAAATGCTTTTCTTCCCAAACCATATGGTATATTATTATCCCTATTTTACAGATAGGGAAGCTGAGGTCCATCATGCAATCCAGTAGAGTAAAAAAAAATGCTTGTTGAAATCCCATTTCCTCGTCCATTTGCTTGCTATGTGACCTTGGGTAAGTCCTTTCCTGTCCCTGGGTCTCAATTTTCTTTTCTATGAAAGGGATGGACTAGATGCTTTCTAAGGTCCCTTCTGGTTCTAAATCTTATAAGCTTCTTGGTGTTGTGCAGATAATATTTTATTAGTGTTTTAACAGTTCAGATTTCTAAGTATTTTTATGACTTCCAATGTTTCTGGGGGTACACTGTACCCTAGTTGTATGCTACTTGCAAACAACCAGTATATAAAAACAAATTTCATTGAAAGGCCTTTAATGAGGCAGTGAGGTGGCACAGTAGAGAGAGGGGTGAGACTGGAGTCAGGAAGACCTGAGTTCAAATACAGCCTCAGACACTTACTAACTGTGTGACCTTGGGAAAGTCACTTAACAACTCTGGAAGTCCCAATTTTCTCTACTGCAAAACAGAAGTAGTAATAGGATCTACCAGCCAGGGTTTCTATGAGGATAAAAATAAGATTAAAATCTGTACCATACTTAGCACAGTGCCTTACACATAGTAGGCTCCCTTTACTTACCTTTCTTTTCTAAAGAAATTTTGAGGCTAAAATGAGATGAAATTTATAAAGTGCAAAGTACAGTGCCTAGAATGTAGTTGGTGTCTAATAACTGATTATTTCCTTCTGTTCCCTTCCCTTTGTGCTTTTTAAGAGATGTGAGGATAAAGAGATACCATCTGTAAAGTGTTTAGTGGCAAACAGTGGGTGTGTAATAAATGCTTATTCCCTGACCCTCCCTTTTCTCTTTAGTAGAAATGTTGAGAATAAAAGGATAATATATAGGTAAAGGACTTAGTACAGAGTCCTAGCATGTAGTTGGCATCTAATAAATGTTTGTTTCCTTCTATGTCCTTCCTTTTCCTGTTTTCTAGAGATGTGCTAAAATGAGATACTCTTTGTAAAGTACTTAGCACAGTGCCAGGCACCCAATAAGAACATAATAAGTACTTTCACCTCTCCCTTCCCCGTCATCTTTGTAATGATATTGTGGAGAAAAAGTGAAATATTTACCAAGTGTTTAGCAAGTTGATTGGCACATAGTTGTCTAATAAATGTGTGTTCCCTTCCCTTCTCTTTTCTCTTTTGTAGAGATGTTGTAAGGATCAAATGATAAAATATCTGTAAAGTGCTTAGTATAGGTCCCAGCATACAGTTAGAATCTAGTAAGTGCTTATTCTCTTCTCTTTCCTTCACTTTTCTTTTTTCTAAGAGATGTTTTGAGGATAAAACAGCATAACTACTTAGAAAGCATCTAGCACACTGCCTAGCACATTGTAGATTTCCAGTAAATGTTCTTTCCCTTCAATACCCCCTTCTCTTTGTAAAGATGGTTTTTTCTTTATTTTATGTTTTCTCATTTACATGTAAAAAAATTTTAACGTTCATTTTTAAAAAAAAATTTGAGTTCCGAATTCTTTCCCATCCTCCCTCTCCTTGAGAAGGCCAGAAATTTGATATAAATTATACATGTGAAATCTTGCAAAATATATTTCCATATTAGCCATGTTGTGAAAGAAAACACAGACCAAAATAAAACCCAGAAAAAAAGAAAGTAAAAAAGTATGCTTCAATCTTCATTTAGATGCCATCAGATTTTTTCTCTGGAGGTGGGTGGTATTTTTCATCATGGGTACTTTGGAATTGTCTCAGATTACTGTCTTGCTCAGAATAGCTAAGTCATTCATAGTTGCTCATTATATAGTATTGTTTTTAATGTTCTGATTCTGCTGACTTCACTTTGTATCAATTAATATAAGTCTTACGAGGTTTTATGATACCATCCTGCTCATCATTTCTTACAGCACAATAGTATTCTGTCACAATCCTATATCACAACTTATTCAGCCATTCCCCAATTGATGGGCAACCCCTCAATTTCTGATTTTTTTGCCACCACAAAAAGAGCTGCTATATTTTTGTACATATAGGTTGTTTTTCTTTTTCTTTGATCTCTTTGGGAAACAGACCTAGTAGTGTTAATACTTGACCACAAAGTATTCATAGTTGGTCATAGTTCCAAATTGTTCTTCAGAACGGTTGGATCAGGTCACAATTCTACCAACAGTGTCTGTTGTCCCAGTTTTTCCACATCCTCTTTCCAACATTTGTCATTTTCCTTTTCTGTTATATTAGCCAATCTGACAGGTGTGAAGTGCTGTCTCAGAGTTGTTTTAATCTGCATTTCTCTAACCAATAGTGATTTAGAGCATTTTTTCATATAACTATAGATAGCTTTGATTTCTTCATCTGAAAACTTTATATTCTTTGGCTATTAATTGGGGAATGACTTGTATTATCATAAATTTGACTCAGTTTTCTATATATTTGAGAAATGAAGCCTTTATCAAAGAAATTTACTGTAAATCACCTCCCCATTCCCACTTTCTGCTTTAATTTTTATCTTGGCTACATTGGTTTTATTTGTGCAAACCAATTTTTAATTGAATATAGTCAAAATTATCCATTATATCCCATAATGCTATCTCTGTTTAGTCATAAATTCTTCTGACAGGTAAAATTTTCTATGCTCCCCTAATTTGTTTATGATACCATCCTTTATATCTAAATTACGTGCCCATTTTGACCCTTTCTTGGTATATGGTGTGAATGTTGGTTTTTACCTAGTTTCTGTCAAACAGCTTTTCATCTTTCTCAGCAGTTTTTGTCCCAAACGCTTTGATCTTTGGGTTTATCATACACTAGATTTCTATGGTCATTTACTACTGCGTATTGTGTACCTAATCCTTTTAACAAAACAGGCATTTATTTAGGTACCTGTTATTTACTAGGCACTGTACTGAACACTTTACAAAATATTTTCTTATTTTGATCTTCAAAGCATCTTTACATAGCAAAGGGAATATTGTAGGGGAAAAGCATTTATGGGGTACCTAATGTGTAGCAGGCAGTGAACACTTTAGAGATATTACTTCTTTTGATCCTCCAACCATCTCTAGAAAAGAGACAAGGGAAAGAAATAGATGGAAATGTGGGCTTAGCAGACACCAACTATATGTGAGGTCCTATGCTAAGCACTTTACAAACTCTTTCATTTTATGCTCACAACATCTTTGTGAAAGAGAAAAAAGATAGGAAATGAAGGCAACAATCATTTATTAGATACCAAACTATATGCTAGCCACTGTGCTATGCCCTTTATTCATATTTTGTTATTCTATCCTCACAGCATCTTTATAAAAGATAAGAGAGAAGTGAAGAGAAGGAAACAAGCATTTATTAGATACCAACTATATGCTAGCCACTGTGCTATGCCCTTTATTCATATTTTATCATTATATCCTCACAGCATCTTGAGAAAAAAGAAAAGAGAAGTGAAGAGAAGGAAACAAGCATTTATTAGGCACAACACTAAAATTTTTTATAGATATCTCATTTTTTTCCTGCACAATATCACTACAAAAATGTTGGGGACTGGAACTGGAAAAATACTTTATTTAGCTCTTACAATATGCCAGGCTCTATGCTTAGCACTTTATAGATACCAGTTCATTTTATCCTCTCAACAGTTCTAGAAAAGAGAAAAAGGAAGAAAGTAAATGGGAATATGCACTTATTAGATACCAACTGCATGCCAGGCCTGATATTAATCACTTCATAGATATTTTTTCCTCTCAATATCACAATAAAAGAGAAAAGAGAAGGGAAAGGAACAAACATTTATTATGCAAACACTGTATGCTAGGGAGATATGATCTCATTTTATCTTTAAAACATCTTTACAAAAATGTGAAGGAAGGTAATCTCACCCTACCAGATCTCAAACTGTATTATAAAATAGTAATCATGAAAACAGTGTGGTACTGGCTAAGAAACAGAGTGGTGAAGAAAATAATAAAATATTTTTAAATTGCTTAACTTAGGGCCTGACATATAGTTGGTGCTTAATAGGTGTTTATTCTCATCTATGTCCTTCCTTTTCTCTTTTCTAGAGACCTTTTGAGAATAAAATGAGGTAACATAAGGAAATGTTTTTAGTATAGTGCATGACACAAAGTAGATGCCTGACTAATCTTGTTCTCTTCCATATCTCTTTCTTTTTGTAAAAACATTTGGAACATAAAATGAATTAATATCGTTAAACTATTTAGTACATTGCCTTGTGCATAGTGGGTGCTTCTAAATGTTTTTTTTCCTTCTCTTCTTGTCCCTTTTTTTCTTTTGTTGAGATATTGTGAGTATAAAATAACAAAAAAATGAGTAAGGTTGTTTTTATAGGACTTACACAAAGATGTCTAATAAATGCATGTTTCCTATAATTCCCTTCACTTTTCATTTTTATAAAAATGTTTTGGATGTAAAAATAGATAATATATGTCCTGGCATATAGTTGGTGTCTAATAAGTGCTTATTTCCTTATATTTCCTTCTCTCTTCTTTTTTTAATAGATGTTTTGCGGATAAAATGAGATAATATTAGCACAATGCCTGGCACACAGTAAGAGCATAAAACTTGTTTCCTACCCTTCCATTATTTTTTCCTATTGGTTGAGATGTTCTGAGGATAAAATGACAAAATATGACTAAAGGACTTAGTACAGTCACTTGCACATAGTAGGTGCCTAAAAATCACTGTTCTCTTCATATCTTCTTCTCTTTGTAAAGATGTTTAGAAGATAAAATGAGATATTTGTAAAGAGCTTAGCCCAGTTCCTAGCACATAGCAGGTACGTAATAAATGTTTATTTCCTTCCCTTCCTTTTTCTCTTTCTTGGGGATACTGACAAAATATCTGTAAATTGCTCATCATAGAGCCTAGCATACAGTTAGTGTCTAATAAGTGCTTATTGCTGCATACTTCATTCCCTTTTCTCTTTGTAGAAAGATTTGGAGGAAAAAATTATGTAATATCAGTAGAGTATTTAACTAAGTTCTTGGTCAAAAGTAGTTGCCTAATTGCTTCCTTCCTTCCTTTTTTTTGGTTGTTGTTGATATTATTCAGTCATATTTGAATCTTTGTGATGCCATTTGGAGTTTTCTTGGCAAAGATACTAGAGCAATTTGCCATTTCCTTCCCCAGCTCATTTAACAGATAAGGGAACTGAGGCAAGCAAAGTAAAGTGACTTGCTCAGGGTCACACAGTAAGTGTCTGAGCCTGGATTTGAACTCAGGTCCTCCTGATTCTAGGCCCAGGGCTCTATCCACTGTTCCACCTAGCTGCCCCTTTCCTTCCTTACTCCCTTCTCTTTGGTAAGATGTTTTGAAGATAAAATGAAATTATATTTGTAAAGTGTTTAACAAATTGTCTGGCACATGGTAGATGCCTAATAAATGTTTATTCCTTTCCCTTTGCTTCTCCTTTCTCTTTCATAGAGATGTGATGAGGATCAAATGACCAAAGTACTTGTAGAGTCCTTAGCATAGG
>JAQQSW010014554.1:0-12082 GCA_028646575.1 Pseudocheirus occidentalis | reverse complement strand
GAGGAGGGCATAAAAGGGAACAGATTGTGGGAGGGGTCTTACAGTGGGATCAATGTTCTGGGCTGGGGAGTAGGGGCAAAAAGGGGAGAAAATTTATAACTCAAAACCTTGTGGAAATGAATGATGTAACCAAGAAAATAAAAAAAAGTGAAAAAAAAGAATTATTTGTCCTGGTCGGGTGGCGGGGGGGAGGGCAGGTGGCACATTGAATAGAGTGCTGGCCCTGGAGTCGGGAGAACTCCTAGAGTTCATATCTGGCCTCAGAAACTTAACACAAAAAACTAGCTGTGTGACTTTGGGCAAGTCACTTAACCCCAATTGCCCTACCTTTCACCCTCCTAAAAGAAAAAAAAAGAATTATTAGTTCTGAAGATTCTAAAACCTCACTAATCACCATAGTAACAAATGTATTCTAATGTTATCTGTGGACATACAACTTATTTCCAACAGATATGAATGACTGGGAATTACATTTTGCTCATCACAAGGCATCCATTTGTTTGGGAATTGCAATTTAAGCTAGAATGAGGATATCAAAGATGGGTTTAAAAGAAGCATCTCAGCTGCTTAGTAAAAGATAGGAAGGCAGAGGATGACATTTCAGATAAGGATGTTGCAGAAAGATGAGTCCATTCAAAAGGATTAGCATTAGCTGAAATCAAAGAAAAAAACCAGTAATAAAGAAAGGGGTCATTTTCACATAATTCTGCAGCCTGGATTAGAGTTATTCTATAGCTTGAGCAAAATAGTTTGCCATACTCCTTAATGTTAAAGGTTGGATCACAGTAAAGGGAGAGATATAGTAAAGGTAAAAGTTACTATCTAGACAGCTGTCTAGGATAGAAATAAACTTTTAAGATAATTATAAATTCAAGGACTTTACCAGGCATCATAACTCCCTTCCCTGCTTACCTACTTCACACCTTTACGTTTTAATTCATGTTCCATTTCTGTGAAGAGTAATATGGGCCAATACTTTCTGTTCTTTCTCTGAACTCTTCACCTGAAAATCCAATATTTAATTACATACCATGTGATGATGTCCTTTACTTGCTTACATGGCTATATACCTTGTTTCCCCAACAGTATCTCACATGTTTTATGACATTATAAAACCTTGAACGGTACCCAGAATGGTTTTAGACACAAAGAAGAAGATAAATCGTTACACAAGAAAATTAATTAGATACTTCATTTTGCATATTCACGAATGTGAAAAGTAGCAACTCTTAAAAATTAATCGGTTCCTCAGTTACACAAATAAACAATAACTTACCTCCAATGGCATGTTTTAAGTGAATCTGTAAATGTAAAAATGAACTCAACTGTGAAGGATCAATGCTAATTAAGTAAAAAAATAGTTAACGTTTTGTGTTCTTCAAGAAGTTTAAGTTGTATCAAACCACATTAATAAATTATAGAAGACCAAATCTGGAAGGTTTAATAGAGTTTATCTAGTCCTGATGAGGAAGCAGAGTCCCAGAAAAGTTAGGTGACTTGTTCGAGATGATTTAGTCTATTGCTGGCAGGGCCAACACTAGAAACCAGTACCCTTGACTCCTGGTACTGTGATCTTTTCATCATATAATGCTTCAACTGCTTTAGAACATGGCATAATGCCAGACAAGATAGGAATAGGCACTGAAGCAGCATTAGTAATGGTATATGGATCTCCTATGTGGGGAAGCTCCATCTACCAATAAAGGACAGCACTGTGTCTAAAACTGATAGTACAATGATACCTTGACTTACAGGTTTAATTTGTTCCGTTACTGAGCTCACAATTCAATCTGCTTGTATATCAATCAATTTTCCCCATTAAAATTAATTGAAATGCCATTAATCCACTCCAGCCCCCAAAATGCCACCCCAGTATTTTTGTTATGTGTTTTTAAATAAGAAAAAGTATTTATAAATAACAAATATTGTATTAAAACATAATAAAAGATAATGTAAAGACATAACCTGGTTTTATAAAGTGTATATTTACCTTGGATATCAGACAACTTGAGCTAACAGAAGATACTGGTGGAAGTGGAGGGTGGAGGAGATAGATGGAGGAGGTTAGAGGAGTTTTGTTTCATGCTCTTTTGGTCACTTTTGTTCACTTACTGCTACAGTCTTAATGCTATACTTTATCCCTGAATTTAATTGCTGCAATATCTTTTTATACTTTCTCTTAACTTAATTTTCTTCACTGGAGAGGTGAACATGTGGAATGAACGAGTGAGGTACGGGATACTGGGTGGGCGTTGGGTTGTGGTGTTTGCTGAGCCAACTAGTAGCGGCTCATACCTCAAATTTTGGCTCGTAATTCAAAGCAAAAAACTGACTGAATGATAACCCATAACTCAGAAATCTGGTAAGTTGGTGCACTCATATGTCAAAGTACTACTGTATTAGGTCCTCCCTGGACCACTGGCGAGGGTCACACAATTAGTCAGATGGACTACCACCACCACCACCACCACCACCAACCACAACAACAATTAAAAAAGGTCATGTCTTTGAAATCACTAATGGGAAACTTTGCATAAGAAATGGTGTCAAAACTTCTTCAAAACTATTATTACCAGGCAAGGGGATGGGGACGGGATAGAGTCGCAGTAAAAGTGAGAGATACTAGGCCAACAGCTTGTTTAATCCATTGGTACCCCTGTAATATCAAGAGTTTTAGAGGAAGTTTCCTAGAATGTTGGGTGGACTCTTTGCAGAGGATTGCAACAAAAAATAGACAAGAGTTACAAAGGGTGAGTATGGGAACTATCTACCAGAGATCCCCACTGTGAACACAGAATGGATTAGGCTAGTTTTAACGTGAAAGGTAACAATACTATCCCTGAGACTTGATTACCCCAAGGAGCTAGCATTTAAGGTGGACCTTCCTTGAAGAAGTTTTCTGGTAGCCTCTGCCCATGTTTATGTGATTTCTGGGTCCCTTTGGGATACAAAAAGCCAAAACCACATGGAGTTGGAGACAAAATGCCACAAGTTGCCACACCTGGCTCTGCTGATTGGGTATTTTGACATGTGGGACGCCATGTCTACCTAAGCTAAATGTTAAAGAGTCTTTGCTGCTACAGCTCAGTAAACCTCCTTTTTAACTACTAAATTACATGAAAGTCACTCATTGCAAAATAAATTCAAATCTGAACTAAGAGAATATAACCTTGTCAGGCCCATCCCCAGAGATGGTTTGCAATTGTCATATATTTTATTTTTACATATACATCTATGCATACACAAATATGTATTTTATACCTATCTATATAATCTTGCCCCTTCTGAAAGTATATAAGCTTCTTGAGGGCAGTGATTATTTCATTTTTGTTTGTACCCCCTTGCCAAGACAGAAATTGACACATAGCAGGTACATAATAAATCCTCATTGATTGTTTACCATGCCCACATCACTGAGATCACAAATCCATCTAATGATCAAAATATAAAGGCACTAAAATGTTTTCATATCCTTTCTAATATAAAAGGATATTATTATGGACCACTAAATCTTTCTGAATATTTAAGTTGACTACAATTATGCAAAGACAGGAATGATATAAACTATTTTTCCTTTTATTTTCAATGTTACCTTGCATTATCATTTAGTTCTTTTTTTTTTTTTTTTTTTTTGCTTTTTGGAGGGCAGTTGGGGGTTAAGTGACTTGCCCAAAGTCACATGGCTAGTTTTTGTGTTAAGTGTCTGAGGCCGGATTTGAACTCAGGTACTCCTGACTCCAGGGCCAGTGCTCTACTCACTGCGCCACCTAGCCGCCCCCCATTATCATTTAGTTCTAATGATTCTCCCTTCCTCACAGGATTTAGAATAGGAAGAGATCTTGAAGATTACCAAGTCCAACTCTTCTTTGACATATGTGTCTGGGGAGAGTGAAAACTTCCCAGGCAGTTTTGGATTAACTCCCCCCCTCCATCCAATATTACTGTCAATCAGCAGCAAGCCCCTTCTGACTTCCTGCCTTTGTAGGCCGCTTCTCCTTGCCAGTGAGAGTCAGGGACAACCAGAGCTCACTCCTCCTCCCTTGCTTTGGGACTTTTCCCCCTTTCCCTTGCTGTCAATCAGCATCCTTGTTCTTTGTAAACCTGTTTCCTAGCCACTGGGAGATAGTGGCGGGCTTCCCTGTGACTTGAGAGTGGGGAAGATTTTGGTACCACCTCTCAGCCAATGAGAGAGGAGACAGTAGGGGAAGGGGCTTGACTGTGTTAGGGTATAAATTCTTTTTCTGTCTTTTGTAACATACCTCTTCTTCATGATGAGTCATGGGAAAGACCTCTCTCTTCTCCCAGGGAAAGGAATAAACTCCTGTTTTTATCCTAAGATAGCTCTGAATTTTTAATTAAACTTTTGGATGGGGTTTTTCATCTCAAACACAAAGAAAATAAATATTTTAGAATTTGAATAGCACAGAAGTATTCATAATCATATGGGCATTAATTTAACAGCACTGAGATGTTAACCTGCCTTGTGATTGATTGGAAATACAGTGATTGTTCCACTATAGTCTAATGCTAATTATATTTTGCTAAGGTTAATATTACAAATAATTTATATTCTTGCAAGCATTTGACAGACAGTGGTAGCCTACACACCAAGGTTAAAAATGAATAAATATGGACAAATTTAAATATAGAACCTTTTTAAGTAGTACAAATACCTAGAAACCAGCTGTATTCAAAAAAATTTGAGGTAACTTCCAAATCTGAGTCCTCTTCCATCTGTCTATCTTATGATCTGTGCTATCACATTAACAATTGCCTAGTAAGTTGCTGCTCTTCCTAGAGACCATGTCCTTGGGATGCTGACCTCTAGATAGGTGAATGCCTCTCCCAGATCACTATTTCATGAAAGTTGCAGTAAAGCTTCTTCACTTCACTAACTCTTCTCTTCTCTTTTCTTCTCTTCTCTTCTCTTCTCTTCTCTTCTCTTCTTCTCTTCCCTCCCTCCACTTCCCCCCTTCCTCTCCCCTCCCCTTCCCTTCCCCCTCTCCTCCCCTCCCCTCCTCTTGTCTCTTCTCATCTCCTCTCCTCTCCTCTCCTCTCCTCTCCTCTCCTCTCCTCTCCTCTCTTCTCCTCTCCTCTCCTTTTGTCAACAGCCTTAACAGAGTGCCTATATTCTTTCTTCTTTGCCAGTGCTCTTCTATTTCATAACTATCAACTGAAATCCAATTAGTTCTCTCATTATTCCAAGATGGGATATGCCAATCTACTTCCCTTTGGCCCACTCACCATGCCTGTCATTTCCTAGACTTCTGACTGGTCATCACCCTTTGATGTATCACCTTTTCCAATTAAAATACAAGCTCCCTCCAAAATTAAAATATATCTCTGTGGACAGGGCTGGCCTTTGCCTTTGGATTTTTATCTTCAGGTCTTAGCACAGTTCTTGCCAAATTGTACCACTCAATATATGTGTTTTCATTCATTCATTCATTTGTTAATTCACTTGAATGTGATTAGCAGTTTTTATATTGCCAGGTGATGGAACACATTGTCAGGAAGAGAGAATGATCAGGTTTATAATGATAATCGTAGGGGGCAGCTAGGTGGCACAGTGAATAGAGCACCGACCCTGGAGTCAGGAGGATGTGAGTTCAAATCTGACCTCAGACACTTGACACAAAAACTAGCCATGTGACTTTGGACAAGTCACTTAACCCAAATTGCCCTCCAAAAAAAAATAATGATAATCGTATTGGTGTTTTATCTAGTCTGTTACTCATTCAACTGTCTTTGAGAAATAACATCCTGGCAAATGATGTGTTGTTAACTAGTGGGTCAAAAATGGTGAGGATAAGGAGACCTGGAACTTGATCTTGATTTGCTGTTAAATATCTCTGTGATGCTAGCCTCTCTCTGCTTCTGCCTTTCAGCCAGGTGGGAATGATAGAGGTCATAACCTATATGTTGTTGTAGCCTCTTTTGAGAAGTGATTCTGGATAAATCCGAGTTGGTATTGACTGATATTCCAGCCTGTGGCCAGAGGACTGAGATCATAAAAGGAGAAAAGTATTAGGACAGTAGGTGGAGGGTTGATAGAGGAATTGTGAAAATATTTCTGTGGGAGAAGATGATCTTTGACTTCAGCAAATTTGTTCATGCAACGAGGTGTAAAGATCCCTCTTCTTGTTCCTGCATATCCCACCTACAGCTGGCTTTATGAAGAGAGGGAATAACTGCTGTTATTATTTGAAGAGCTTAAGGCAAAGAACTCTCTGCCAAGATATCTCCCCAATTTGCCTGATGTGGTACCCAAAATGCCCCCAAACTCTTTTTCCAAGGTAAAATATGATATAAGCACTTGGCACCATGTCATGCACATAACAGGTACTTAAAAGTGTTTACTGCATTGAGATGATGACTTAAGAAAGTATCAGATGGCTGAAGTTGAAGAGATGTGCTGTACTTGAGAAAAAAATCTGAAATTCAATTAAAAAGACAAATTTAAAAAAGAAAATCCCAAACTGACACCTAACTGGAGATAGATCTTTCATTCAGATGATCATTAAACAAAAAAAAAGTTACTGCCTTGCACCCAAAGGCACACTGAAGAGAGGAGACAACTTCCCCCCCCCCACTAGTAAAATATTCCACAAAGTGGCAGTATTTTAAAATAGAAAGAAAATGAATGAAATGTTGGTCTTCTTTTTGACATACTCTTTCCTTTGCTGTCTTTCTTAAAGCTCTACAACCAGCAACATTAGCAAAATAAACACTTGAAGAATTTTAATTGTTAAACCAGATTAGCCAGAGCCCTGGAAATGAATCAACATTAAAAGGCTTGCTAAAAGTACTTACACTTTTTATAGGAACACTAAAAACGAATCCACTTCAGATCAAACAGACAAAAACAAAGTCTTTAACAATTAGGTTTAGAGGGTGACAAAACACTTTAAGAGCAGAAGTCTCATTCAGATGTTTGGTTGCTTTCTTCTTTTTTTTTCAGTTGGAAACACATAACCCTGTCACTACTCTTTCCCTGATGGAAGTGGGAGTCAAGTAGAAAACAGACCTTCCCTAAAGCTAGCAAAGAAAATTCCAAATAGACTAAGTGGTCTTTAGGGCAGATTTGGAACAACCTAGATGAATTTACAGCTACTTTATTCAGTCTTTTCCAGAAATTTCATTGTCTTATCCAATTTCATGCTAAAAGAATGTGTAGACTAGAGAGTCAAGTTGTTACATTCAGAATTGTCATGTGATTAGTTTCAGTTATCTAATTAGATTGTAATACTCTTGAGGCCAAGTTCCAAATTTAGTTCCATACTAAAATCCTAGACATAGAGTTCAAGTGATCAATCTCTGATCAAATGGTCTTATTCTCTTAGTTGACATTTCACATGAGTGACTGAGGAAAGATTTAAAACTAGAAAGATCTCATCTCCAGTGTCCTTTTTGGTTTATATTGTGAAACAGAACTGAGAATGAGGAAAATGTAAATTACTTGAAGGGAGGAATTGTTTGTACTTTTGTCGTATTCACACCATCTAGCACTGTACCTTCCACATAGTAGATAATCAACTAAAAAGAATATATATGTAAATACATATATGTGTGTATACATATACATATAGATAATTATATATTAGATTGTAATGGGACTGATCAAACATTTTAAGCAGGAACAACAATCTCTTACCTTATTCCCCCTTCCAGACTCAAAGCATATACCATACTAAAGAGATCATCACAGTTTAGCTAGTTTAATTCTTCAAGTTTTAAATGTAATATGCCATCTCCAGCTTTAGGAGTTGTGCTAGCAGTGATGGGGTGAAGGTTCACAGTGGGAAGGGAGGTAGAAATGTTTTGGCCACTATTACTGAGGTGATTTTCTTTTATTTTCTTTTTGGAGGGGGGAAGGCAGGGCAATTGGGGTTAAGTGACTTACCCAAGGTCACATGGCTAGAAATTGTTAAGTGTCTGAGGCCATATTTGAACTCAGGTCCTCCTGACTCCAGGGCCGATGATTTTCTTATGGCAAAAGGAATGACTTTTGATTTTTCAAAGATTATTATAGCAAAGTATAATCCCTATCTACTTGGAAAAGATGAAAAGGAACCAATCCAAGCCATTCCTCTTTATTATGTAGCTAGCAAACCAAAAGCAGTTACAGAACGTCCACATATTTTCCAAGTCTCTCCAAGGCAATTCTTAGTCATCATGACTCTCCTAGAAATAGGAAGCAGGTTCTCCAGGATCTTATGATGGGAAGATTCCATTACTGGTACTTAGCATATGTGCCAGACTTCTATCACTCTTATATTAATAACCACCTGATTAACTTTATATTTAATTTATTAATATTTATGCCATAACTTTTATATATTCATTTTTTATATTTTATTGAAATGTAAGCTCTTTAAAAGTACTTGTAAGGTACATTATCTGTTTAAGATCTTCATATGAAAAGAGCAGAAAAGGTTTTAAATGTTTTGTGTATGGGTATGTGTAAAGGAAGAAATTTATATTAATTGTCAAAGGACTTAAGACAGGGGTGAGGAACCTGCAACTTCAAGGCTACATGTGGCTCCTAGGTCCTCAAGTGAGGCCCTTTGGCTGAATCAAACCTTCTCAGAACAAAACCCCTTAATAAAAGTATTTGTTCTGTAACACTTGGAATCAGTCAAGAGGCCACCCCCAAAGACCTGGAAGACCACATGTGACCTTGAGGCCTTAGGTTCTCCACCCATGACCTACGATATTGCTGCTATTATAGATGAACATTTTGATATCTAATATGAATATAAAAAGAATTTTGTTTTAATAAAAGAATTTCTAAAATATATACAGCCTATCCTTAACATTCACTCATTTCACTTTCCTTATTTTAAACATTTACATGATTTTATTAGTAACATAATTTTCATTTTCACATTGGCAATCACACACTTTTATAGCTAAGCATAGTAGAGGGAAAGAGACAGAGAGGCAGGATGCCTGCTAGTTTGTGGAGTGGCTGGTCTCCTGCTAGGAGCTTCACTGGTTTTGTTTACCATACAGATAGAGTAAAGAACTCTCCAAGCATTTGGTATACTTTTCATTGTTTGCCTCAAAACCTCAAATTTTGTGTTGCAGTCACATCCCCAAGGTGCAATGCAAGTTCTTTGGGTGATAAGCTCAAACTTGTTAGTGAGAAAATAAAAGTACTAAAGAAACCCTCGACAGGAATGTCTACAGCCCCTACCAGCCACAAGTTTGGCTTTAAATGATCAACCATCTTTATATTAAAAACAAGCAAGAAAAAAAATGTTTTGCATGTTACCAATTTTATTTGGTATAGTGCATTTTATGGGTTATTTCTTGGTTTCTGTGTAAAGAAAATTATATTTCATCAGAATTAATATTTTGTTATTTAAAAACTGCATGTACAAAAATGTATTTTTATCAATCTCTAGAAAACAATTACAGTTTCTGGTGATCTCAGCAGCCTAACCCCCTATTTCCTAAAGGTTCAATGTATCAAAATTTGTACTATTGACTTCTGCTCTTTTTTTCTAGAAAAAGGTGAGGATTGATTGAACATGAAGAGATACAGACTTAGAAGAGATTTGGGCAGTTTTGGAGGGGAAAAATTACATATAGTTTAAGTTTGAAGACTTGAATTTCTTTGTCAAAAAAGTAGAGCAATGTCTTATTTATATGGGAACAGTTTAACATTAGAAAGAAGGAAAGAGGGGCGGCTAGGTGGCGCAGTGAATAGAGCACCGGCCCTGGAGTCGGGAGTACCTGAGTTCAAATTCGGGCTCAGACACTTAACATGAAAAACTAGCCGTGTGACCTTGGGCAAGTCGCTTAACCCCAACCTGCCCTCCAAAAAGCAAAAAAAAAAAAAAAAAGAAAGAAGGAAAGAGATCTTTAATTTGCTAAAAACTATAAAGATGTGATTTTAAAGAACCACAGTTTCAAGGTACCAAAAAGATGGAGAATGTTTTTATAGATTTTTGAACTAAGATATCCTACATTTACAATTCTAATTTTAATTCAATTTAAATGCAGTTCTAAATGTACTAACTAATAAACTAATAATAAGGTAAAACTAAGAAAAAGAGAAATCATATAAACATTTGAAGACTGAGGTGTATGATTTTCAAAGGACAAACAATTTGATGTCAAATTTGGGGAGACACTATTTAAATAATGAGTCACAAAACAACTTAAGATATCAGGACAAGAAAAGTATCATTCAAGACAGTAGTAGGAAAGGAAGAGGTACAAGAAGGGAAAACTTGAAAGGATGGGGAGAGGAAGTGAAAATCTTCTCAGTTGGACTTGTGGCAATTAGAAACAATCAACAGAGAGGCTTCAATGAGGGATTCCTAATTGGTTGAAAACAATTACCTTCATTGGCCAGCAATTCCCAAAACAGCTATTTTCCTCTGGCTCCACCTAGTGTTGGAGAAAGCTGAAACTTTTCATAAGCATTTATTGCTCTCTGCTGCCACATCTGGCTTCAGAAGGAAATGAAGAGGAGACTTTAGTACTATTTTGGTATCCTGCCCCTGCCTCATTCTTTTTCAAATTACCCTCTGAATTTCATCTGCCATGTACCACTATCCTAAGCCTCACTCCAAGTCTGGAATCCATACTGAAAGTACTCTGCATCCCTGCAACTTTCATGGATTGGATGACTCCTCCCAGAATCTCCATTTAAGGAGGGGACCATGTCTCATTCTTCTCCAGGCTACATGAAAGACTTTCTTTACCATGTCTCTACACCTGGCACCTTTGTGACCCCTCCCTACTTTTCCACTTCCTTTTCTGTGTTATCTCCCCCCATTAGAATATAAAGTCCTTGAAGTCAGGGGCTTTCTAATTGCCTTTGTATTCCCAGTGTTGGGTGTATAGCAAGTGTTAGATAAATACTTGTCATCTGCAGAACTGGTATTCACATAGAAAAGTTAATGCTTTCTAAATGTCCTTTTAAAGCTAATTTTAGGGGGCGGAGCCAAGATGGTGGCGTAGAAGCAGCAAGGTCACATAGCTCCCACACCGCCATCCTACACACCCATAAAATATGAGCCCAGACAAAGTCTAGGAAAGTCTAGGACTCTCAGACTCACAAAAATACAGAGAACACAGCTCTCGCTGAAGGCAGCTCGGCAGCAGGGACTCAGCGTGGCCGCCGGAGCGAAGGCTGGAACAGCCGGAAGCCTAGACGGAGGCCAGGTCTGGGACTGGGAAGAGGCTGAGCCGAGCCCAGCAGCCAGCCTGCAGAGGTTCTACAGCCTCCAGCACCTCCACCTCTGCCAAGGCATGAGGAGCAGGACGGGAGAGAGCACACCGCAGTGGAGCAGAGACCCAGCCAGCCCAAAACCGCAGCTGGGCCAGGCAAAACCTCAGGGCGGCCAGGAGGAGCAGTGGAGCCTCCCAAACCGCAGCTTGAGTCTACTTCAAAGAAAATCTAAAGCACCAGCCTAAGGGGATCTTTAAATCTTCAGACACGTTAGTGAAAGTGAAACTTTGAAAATTAATTTGGGGGGGTAAAGCAGTTCCGCCATTCTGCCCCGGGGCAAAGAAGCAGTGGGGGAAGAGAACTGCTGGATCGACCAGCGCCCCACCAGGCTGCTTCAGAGCCCCCGGCCTGCGGACTCAGCAGGGGGGCTGAATGGATTGATCAGGGCCAAGTGCTCTTGCGTTGAGTGGCCTGGATCCAAATCATGGTCTTGGGTGGTCGGCGTAGGGTGCACTTTCAGCAAGCCAAAGCTGGGGGACTTGCAACAACCCCCTAATAGCACAGGCAGTTGGGAAAACCCTAGCCATTTGGAACAGAGCTTCCCCCCTTGGAAGCAGAGTTTCACAGAGCTAAAAAAAACCCAACCAATTAATTGACTGGCAAACATGAGTAAAACGGAGCAAAATTAAAACAATAAAACTCTAGAATCCTTTTTGGGGGACAAAAAGGGTCAAAGCATGGAATGGGAGGAAGAGAGCCCAGAACTCAGAACTCTCACACCAAATGCTTCCAAGACAATTGAAGAATACCTAGAAGCTATACATCAACTGAAAAAGGACTTTGAAAATCAAATAAAAGAAGTGGAGGAAAAATTGGGAAGAGAAATGAGAATGG